>JAJHUR010100636.1:0-42720 GCA_027495735.1 Lutjanus campechanus | reverse complement strand
TTTTATTTCACATATACTGTAGTCATGTTTGCCGACTTTCTTCCTCACTCTATGACATATCTGACATATCCTGTGGTTTCCTGGAAGCATGCTGTTATAGCAACTAACAACTAGCTAGCAACGGCTAGCAGGAAACACACCATTGCCTTGAATAAATGACTGACTTCTCTGGGTTTTACATTGTTGTAAAAAATTAGGACAATGCAAGTACACAACTCTTCCATATATAGATAACACATCTGGCACTTTTAGACCTTTTCATGCAGAAATATTACATATTATAGCTTTAAATCTGTGAGGAACATATCAGAAGTCTTTCCAAATCTCTTATCAAAACTTACCTATTGTTCACTACTGTAACAGCACAGCAGTTGCCCTGTTTCACATCTGGGAGACCAGTTGAAGGCAACACCACACCCGGGAGCATGAGATCTTTGCCAGACACAAAGTATTTATTACTACTACTAATAATAATATATCTCAATAATATCTACAGGTACAGTACTAAACATTTGTCCAGGTCTTCAGCTTAAAAAAAGAAGCTTACCTGCCCCTCCGATCAACTTCTGAAGCACAGGAGGCCATGTCCTGAATGTTGGCAGGAAAGCAGGGTAACGCCAAAGCACATACACTGAAACATATGACAAAATACAGCTAAAATTATTTACATAAAGAAGCTTACAGTATTGTATCCATTGAATCATCTCAATGTAACTTTAAAGCAGGTGTTTTACCTGTAGGATAAAGTCGTTTGTCCAGTTCAAAGAACAGTGGGTTTTTGTGAAGAACATAAAGCGTCACTGCATCACCCTTATGTGCATAAATCTTCACTACATTTAATTCCTCTTTGTTGGGGACCAGCTCCGACAGCTCATCAGCAGACAGTGAAGGAAAGGCTGCGGATATGTCAGCTTTGAGCTTTCTCCTGCAGGTAAGAACAAAAACAAGAGCCTCAGTCATTGAGTAATATCATACAAGTAATAACCGCTGCTACACATACATATTTTGCATATTCTGCTGTTTTCTCACATCCAAATCATACTATAATCCATGCTGCTTAACAGGTTGAAATTACTGACAGCATATACTTTACTGCATATTTAAACTGCATAAACTTTTATTAAAAAATAATTATGGCTAGCTTAATACATCTTATCAAATAACTAAAAATTTCCAGTAAACTTTTAGTGTTGTTTGGAAAGAAAACTCACTGGGGAATGGCTGGTAAATGTTCTGTCTCTTGCAGTCACGATGATTCTAATCAACAGGATAGAGCTGTACCTAATGATTAGTTTTGTTATCGATTAATCTGGTGATCCTTTTTCCAATTAACTGATCAGCCAAGGTGATGCGCTCAGTTGTCCACAACGCAAAGATATTCACATTACTGTCACAAAGGGGTAAAGAAACCAAAAAATACTCAAATTTGAGAAGCTGAAACAAGATTTTTTGCAAATTTACAGCACGCACACAATTGCAAGAAAACAGTTTACAAAGATAAACAATATCCTAGCTATGCTGCAGCTGATATTGAACTGGCTTTATCAATTCAGTTCAGGCACTGAAGGTAAATGTAATTCAGAATAACTAACTACAATTAACTAACAACTGATACAACAGTCTAAATCAATATTGGTTACTGTGGTTTCATGGACAAACATGAAGCTTCACCTAACCTAAGAGCTTACTGTGACTCCAGACTTGTTCCCACAATGTCAGGTTAGCTTTGGTTTGTTTGGTTGAGTAAGTGGTTCGATAAACTACCACATAAATGAAAAATGTATTTTTGCTAATTGTGTTTCGCTGACAGCAGCGGCAGCAGTGACTCACCTGTCTGATCCTTTGATTGCGGTGTTGGATTTGACTCGAAATGGTTTGGCAAACATCTTCTCTGAAAATAAACTACTGCGACGAATTCAACATGCCCGCCTCTAGAATAATATAACCGTTTTCGTTATATCGGCACATAAAACTCTTATGCGCCTCTGTATCGGCGTAGCAGCCTAATATTTTTCTTCTGCTGGCTGTAACATATCAGCTGTTCCTCGTTGTGTATGATGGTCCGACTTACATTCACTTCCGACGTGAAACTGTACCGCGGCGGCGGTGTATCGTTGGTTCCGCAGAGCGAAATAAGCACATGGACGTTATGATAAGAGCAGAGTGAGTTTATTTTTTAACCTGTCACCTGCGCAGGTTTTTACTTGTCATTTAGATGGATGATGTTTTATGTAGCTCTCAGGATGAGTCAGACACTTGAACCAGAATATCACCTCTGGCAAGTTTAGCACAGAGGTTCTCAGTTTTTTTCTCAGCCAAGAACACAAGATGCAAAAAATACCGGGGACCCCCTAATGTATGCAATAAGTATACCTAAAATAATAGAAAATAAAAAATAGCCCAAATTGTTTAATGGATGGAAGATGAATATATATTATGAACATATTTATTAAGAATTATAGACTGCTATAACCCAGCAAATATGATTTGACTGTCATGCAGATCACATCTATATGCACTGGTCAGTGGTCTGTTAATTATGGGGTCAATATTTGTTTTACCTCGACCCCTCTTGGACATTGACATGCAGTTCAATATTTCATCATCTGGTCAGAAGATGTGTGATTAATGAAATATTTTTTATTTGTGATTAAACAAATAAATAATACAGCATGTGTGATTTATTAACAGCATTGTTATTGGATGAAAAGAGAACAAAAGAAACAGTTTTATGTGCTAAATTAGGGTAAACCCTCTTGTGGACCAACATTGACGTTTAGAAGATGTCATAGAAAGACAAGTTTCATTCTGGTACCTTAGGGGATGTCTTTTTAATGTACGGCAAGACATTTAAATGATGTCTTTTGGACATATCTTTGTATGTTATTATAGCAGGTTTTTCTAACATTTAATAGCTTGACTGGATATATATTGCAGATATTTGTAATTCAACATGGGCCAAAAGAACATTTCAGATATCCAATGTTCTTCCTATGATAAATGACATCCCTGTTGCCATTTATCTTTACTGGGCTTTTAATTTCAGATATCCAAATTTGCGTTTTTGATATCTAGAATGAGTGTTCTGGATATCTGCACTGGAATTCTTATATGAAAACTCTCATTTCAGATATTTAGAAATGTTACTCGTTTTAAATAAAATACATTGTGACTAGAAAAACGTCATTGCAGATATGTTGTTGCTCAAAGACAGCAACCTGTGCTGATGATTTACATGACTGTACTGCAGCTGTCACTCTGGCCTTTGCAGTTTGTAAAATATTACAGAGTCTTTAGCCAGAATATAACCCCCAATTGTTTGGATGAAGAAAATAGCATTGAGCATTTGATTAATTCAATACACATGGATCCATTCCTGTGTAGAGTAAACTGAATAAAAGCTTTGCTGTAACATCCTCCCTGCAGTGCAGGTTGTTTGTGTTGACTGCTTACCTCTGGGTGTAAACATTGCTTAAAGGCAGTAATGTAGACTTGTGAATTTAAATTATTGTGGCAAAGATGTCACTCTGATCTCTGCAGTTAGTTCAATACACACATACACAACATTTCTATTAGTCCCTGCGACATCTCCTGATTTTAGAAAATCTGCTTTTTTTGTAGCAACGATAGGCTCATCAACACAGAAAATACAATTAAGGCTGAAACCAGAATGTTTCAAGCTCTGAGTTGAAATGTAACAGATACCTCTCTCTTTCCTTTGATTTTAGAAAATCTGCTTTTTTGTAGCAACAGGGCTCATCACCCTCAGCCCCCACCCACACATGAGCAATGAAGGTGATCAGATGAGCAAGTTAATAATTGTGGCATTGTACAATATCTTTGCAGCACTAAAGTAAGGTTATTAACTTTTATACATGTCAAAAAAATTACAGAGGTCCAAACCTCTGTGACCTCAATGCTGGGTATAGTTACATCAAAAATTTCCCCCTTGCTGAGTTCTTGTTAAAGGTGTCACAATTAAGAGAACAGCACTGTATATTTCATTAGTTCCATACACACGTGTACAACATTTCCTTTAGTCCCTGCGACATGTCCTGCTCCTGTCACTTGCTATCTTCATTCCCATTCTGAAGCAAGTCATAGCTTTGCTAGAAACAACCTCGGGCGTTGATGTTGTCTGCCTTTTGTCACATTCTGAGGCCCACAGAAAATACAATAAAGGCTGAAACCAGAATGTTTCAAGCTGAGGTGAAATGTAACAGATACCTCTCTCTTTCCTTTGATTTTAGAACATCTGCTTTTTTGTAGCAACAAGGCTCATCACCTTCAGCCCCCACCCACACACAAGCAATGAAGGTGATCAGATGAGCAAGTTGATAATTGTGGCATTGTACAATATCTTTGCAGCACCAAAGTAAGGGTATGTTACGACTTTTATTATATACACATAAAAAATAAAATAAAAAAACAAACAGTTTCAGGGGAGGCTCAGTGAATGGCCGTGAAAATATATATTATACTATTTATCAAAAGGAGAGAAGTCTATGTGTGTGATTGGGTCAAAGAGATAGCTCAGAGACACAGTAGTTTGGGGGAATTGTACTGTTTTTTTTTCACTTCCCAAGAGTCAGAAACTTATTAATACCTTTAGACCTTTAGACGTATACATACATAACCGTATGTCCTCCTTTTGTCTTAGTTACAGCGTTGCCTTTTACTGTCACATATTTTTTAGATTCTTTTTTTATTTTTATTTTTATATATTCTTCTTAGTTGAAGTGCTGAAGATGAGTCAAGTGACGCACCAAAGCTCCTTTTCATGTAAAAGCACACAGAGCCTGAAGAAGAGAGACAGTTAACAAAGAAAACTGATAACCACCATTGTGATACCTGTTATCTCCGATCAGGGCTTTAAGTTTTGTCAAGTCAACTCATGCAAAGAAAGCCTGGGTTTCTTGAGCTTTCTTTATAGTACAGCCCTCTGGCAACCCTGGTTGCACATCTAATGCCAGATTAGCATAATGCTGCTATTTTAGCTGGCTAACAAGCTTTTGTGAACAGGCAGTATTACCTTGAGAGTAGTTAGCAAACTAGTAAACAAGACTAAAATAAATAAATAAAAAAACATTAGCTAGTTGCTCACAACTTGCTTGTTGTTGAGACTTGAATAATAGAAATAATATTGGACATTGTTTTTCAGAAGAAAATCTGGGTTTAAAGTCCTGCCTCCTCCATGGCCATCAGCCAATCATAACGCAGGGTTTGGAGTGGCAGTTAGGTGGGTGCCATCCAACCTTCGCCCGGCACGCGCACGCCCCTGTGGGACCGTTAAGAGATGCTGCTTTAACGTCCACCATTTCACTCCGGAAGTTTTGTTTTGTTTATCTATTGACGTTTATACATTTCGTTTGTAATTTAATGTGTTGAGTGATATCACACGGTGTGAACTCCGGGTAAAGTTGTTAGACTGGCTGGTAGTCTGTCAAGCGGACTTCTGGACAGTCACCGGCACAGCTGCTTGTGGAGGACTTGAATGAGAGCTGTCTGGCTATCCTGGCTAGCGGTGGGCTAATATCACACAAGGACAAAATGAGCTAGCTGTGAGCTAACATAGTTAACTCCTGGCAGCAAAGAGAAGACGAGAGACGCACCTGTTGGACAGTTATCACTCATGTGTTGCCGATAGTAAACATGTCGAATCAGAACCAGCCGGCTTTCCCGATCCAACAGCAGCCTAATCTGAACTCTGCTCCTTTATTCCCACAATGTTTTGTGAAACCTTTTAACAACCCTCTTCAAATCAAAAGGAATGTAATAACTGACGATTACAGTGTAACGAGTCAGGTGCTCGGGATGGGGATAAATGGCAAAGTGTTGGAAATATTCCACAAAGAGAGTGGAGAAAAGTATGCACTAAAGGTAAACATATCCTTATCTCAATGTTAATGATTTCCTTGTTACTGAATTGTATAATAATACTGATACAAGATAAACTTGTATCAAATTTATAACGGGATTAAGTGAATACAGTAGACGGTGCCTGTGCTCGCCTTTTTTAAAATCGTGGCTATTAAAGTGCTTTAGCTTAGTGTTTTATAGTTAGAAAGTTTGAAACTTACACCCCTATATTTTCGGAATTATTAGTAAAGATAGTAGACTGTGGCCTGTAGTGTTTACTAGATAAACTGTAGCATCATGAGTTCAGCCTTCTTGTTACAGTGATAGATATTTGATATTGGTTTACATGTGCTTGAGTTCATTCAGATGGGTGTTTTTGTATGTAGCTCTCAGGATGTGTCAGACACTTGAGCTAGTCACATCAGCTCTGGTCTGTGCAATGGCTGCAACTAAGGATCATTTTCATTTTTGATTAATCTACCAGTTATTTTAATGAGTAATCGGTTAATTGTGTTTTTTGTCTTTTTTTTGTTTGTTTTTTTTTTGTTTGTTTTTTTGATAAATTCTCATTACAACTTCCCAGAGCTCAAAGTGATGTCTTCAAATTGTCTCTTTTGTCCAACCAACAATCCAAAACTGAAGAAAAGCAGCAAATCCTTACATTTAAGAAGATGGAACCAGCAAATATTTGACATTTTTGCTTGAAAAATAGATTAATTGATAATCAAAATAGTCACCGGTCAATTTTCTTTTCATCGACTAATCGTAATAATCATTTAATCTCTAATTGTAGCTAAACTATCACTGTAAGTGTTTGCAGTTTGTAATGGATTACAAACACTATAGCCTGGCTATAGTTTGCATGTAAATAATTTGGAATAACAAAACAACATTGTACATTTGATTAATTTAACAAGGAACAAATCCATTTCTCCTTGAGGCATCTCTTGTTCCAGTTGCTTATTATCTTCATTTCGTAAAAAGACTATTTCTCATGATTTGTGTGAGGTAAACAGGATGAAAGCCTGGCTAAAGCAACCTTCGTGCCTTGAGCTGTCTGTCTTTTGTCTCAGAATCAGTCAGAGAAAATGCAGTCAGGGCTGAACTCAATGTATCAAGCTGAGCTCTGTTGAAAGTTAACAGATGCACTTCTTTGATTTGAGAAAATCTGTTTCTCATACACGGTTTCCTCATTTCTCTCCTCAGGACAGTATGTGTCATCTTTTAAGTCTCAGTTTCAGCCAGCAGGGAGAGATAAATGATCATACACCTCAGTGCATTCCTCTGGGATTAATTCGTCACTCCTCAGGCTTGTGTGTTGCTGATCCAACTATAGGTTACCTGGTTTGATTGATGCAATTGGAGTGACAGGCAGCATTTAGAATTCAAGCTGAGCATGGCCAGAGTTCAAGAGGTTGTGTCACCGTTGCTGTCAGATGTGAGTTATAGATGTTTTCTCATACAAACCTGTAATTTTCTGGAATTTAGGTGCTTGTACACAACAGACGGCTTTGTGAGGGTCTAATTTCTGTTGCAGAGTTTATAAATTATATATTGTCCAGTGGCTCTGGCCCCTGGCTGCTGGCCTGCCATGTTGAGGGAGGCATCTGTTTTGAGAGAGGAGTGTTGACTTTTCCTATCCAAATGCTGCCAACCAGAAAGAGAGAGGGGAACATGCCTGTGTCTAAAAGTAGCCTCATGCGAGAGGCCTGAGATGTCTGAGAGATTATGACGTCTGGTTGGGTACAGCAGGACAAGGTGTCATGCCGATAGTACACTCTCAGCTTTTATTACTTAAATTGAGATGGCTAAACAAAGTGGAGAAACTAGCAAATGTCTCATCATTTTCCTGAACTTTGTTTCATAAAATTATGTGATTATTCAGTTGTCTTGTTCAGGTTCCTTTGCAGAGCCACGTATTTGTGACTTCTGTTGCTAATCTTTTGATGAGGAGATTGAAGATTGTCTTTATTTAATCTCATTTTGTTTTTATTATTTTCATTGTTGATTAATCTGCGGGTTATTTTCATCAATTGTTTGTTTGGTCTGTAAAATGTAAAACTCACATTTTAGGTGCTGGACCCAACAAATGTTTGGCATTTTGCCTTAAAAATACAATGTTGATTATCAAAATAGGTTCAGATTACTTTTCTGTCAATTAACTAATTGATTGATTAAAGAAACAACTCTATTTGCAACTGAAGCTAAGTATTCCTGTCAAAAAATGTACGTTTATTGTTGAAATGCCTGAGCCCCAAATTTATCTCTGCCAGGTGTAAACCTGGAGGAGATAAAGTGATGGGTTGCAGCTCAGGGCCTAGCATTTTTTGTGCACATCTATGACTGCATGCTCCTCTTGTGGTTGCAGTGATTCACAATTTTTGAAATACCATGAAAAACCTGTTGTGTTGATTGCTCTGTGTTTTACTAACTGCTGATGCCTCACTCTTACTGCCACACTTTTTACTGCTGATTTGGGCCCCTAGTTGTCAACAACTGCTAGGCCTTTGTCCATTGAAATTTTTTGTTTAATTTTAAACCAGAGCATCTGCAGAGTAATTCCATATCCAATGTGTTATGATCCACCAAACAAAAGCACAATACAAGATGAATAAACCTCTGTAATCTTGCCTATACCTCCCTGTCCACTGACAAATGAGAGATCCAGGCTTAACTACAAAATTGGCTATAACCTACTTAATACCTACTGAACCAATTATCATGAAATGTTATTATGCCAAAAATAACCATCTGAAGAGCCACAACTTCTACTGAGACATGGAGGCTCCAATCGTTAAATAGGCAACATCACCAACAGAGTTTCCCCAGAAATGGTTACTTGCAGTGTTCTAAATAAGTAACAAAATGTAAAAATTGAGAAGTTTGGTTTTCTCTACAGTAAACATCGTAAAAGAAAACTGAGACCATACTGTACAAAAACACTAAATAACTAACTAAGAGTGCATGCAATATAGTGCAGATCTCTGTCAAATTAATTCTTGAGTTATGGCCACAAATGTGTTTTGTGAGATTACAGTGACCTTTGACCACCAAAGTTTTTTTGTTTTTTTTTAATCACATACAGTCATTAATGTGCTAATGAAAAAAATAGGCTGAGTGCTCCAGTAGTATGTGAGATTAGTTCCAGGTCAATTGTCACGCACACACACACACACACACACACACACACACACACACTGCACTGTACCACTTGTACTAGTAAACATCGGAGCAGTGGCATTATCAATATTGCCAGGGTTCTGAGTCAGTATCTTATTTTTTATCTACCAGGAATGGTATTTAATTTTGGGTGAAGTCAAACAAAAATATGAACCTATTAAAGCTAGAGCCAGCTTACATGACTGCATTTGAAACTGATTTAAACTAATCTTGTCCTGTTTTCTGACTTTTTCCTTCCTCTGCGTTCTGTGTCACAGATGCTGCAGGACTGTCCAGAAGCCAGACGGGAGGTAGAACTCCACTGGAGGGTGTCACCTTGCTCCCACATTGTACCTATCATAGATGTTTATGAAAATCTCTACCAGGGCAGGAAGTGTCTCCTCATTGTTATGGAGTGGTGTGTTCTTCTACACATGCACACACACACGCACGACGCACGCACGCACGCACGCACGCACACACACACACACACACACACACACACACACAATTACAGATAATGATCTATGTGTGGTCTTAAAAGTGATAACATATGTTGACAAAAGCAGATTTCCTTCCCTGGACAGTGTTCATCGTTGAATGGCCCCTGGGAGTTGTGGCTTGTATTATAATACATTAGTTGTGTTGTGTCCTGCTTTTTGAAAGGCTTTCTTTTAATGCGCCCCAACTGAGGTGAGTAGTTTCCAGAATGCTTCAGGGCAGAAAACAATGAAAAGCAGGCAGAGGCTGCTTTGTCTGGAATATAATAAGACAGGCGCCTACCTGATGTCTATCACCACTTAATATGTTATAAAGGAATAGAAAAATGTTCTCAAATTTGGTTATGATATGATGACTCGCACGTCATGATTGAATAATCCTGCATGATCAATAGATGTGACTAATAGTGGTATATAATATGTAGTGGTTGCAAGTGTGAATTGTTTCCAGTGATAACAGATTTCAATCAAGAGCTTTTACTGAATATAAGGAAAGTTTAAGACAGAAAAATACAAAAGCAACATTTTGCAGTATTTCATTTCAGCACTAACTTGATGGATGGATGTTATTTGAGTCTCAGAATATATATGAAATGTGTAGCCCTTGTTACCTCTTGAGTGAAACATGAAACTATTCACTGTTTTCAATTGACTTAAAGAATGAACATGAACTCATTATAATGTATTTTTGCTTTCAGCATGGATGGAGGTGAATTATTCAGTCATATCCAAGACAGAGGGAATCATGCATTTACAGAAAGAGGTGATTATTATTTCTCAGAAAAGTTTAAGTGACAGTCCTTAAGATTTCAGTATATGTTGACTTTTTGGTTGCAATACCAAGTGTAATTTAATACTACAGGTCCCAGGATTATGTGGTCAGCAAACACTCCTTTACACATATGGATGCAATTTCAATCCTGTACAAGAATGGCAGATTCTTGGAAAAATGTCAACCACAAAATACGATAAAAACAGACTTTGATTTCATGGAAATCTTAAGGATTGTAACTTTAACAATCTCAAAATTAGCTGTTAAATATATATAATCTGCATCTTTCTGTTTGAACTTCATCATGCCCATTTCATTTCTCTTCACTTCCTTTTCACTCAGAGGCATCTGACATCATGAAAAGTATAGGAGAAGCAATACATTTCTTGCATACCATCAACATTGCTCACAGAGACATCAAGGTAATACATGGCTTTATATGTTTGATAATAAATATTGTGAAACAAAACGTGCAACAGAGAAGTTTTTGTAGAAAGTAACGAGTAACGAGTTCATTCTTAACAAAAAACAATGAGTAAAATTGCTATTGTGCTCATATGCTTAGTTTTTATTCACAAGAAAGCAAGAGATAAAAGAGATATTAAAGTAAAGACATCCAGGCTACTGTCAATATGACAGTCAAATTGTTTTCATATGTAGAGTAAGCAAACAATGAATGGCTGCTGAAGCAGGTGGATTGGATAGCTTCTAATGGCAACATCACTGGGAGTTTTTTTTTTTTCATACAATTTTGTGTTTTTTGTATCTTGAGTTGGTTGAGCACCACTTCTTACTTTTGCTTGTGCGCTGCAGCATGAAAACACATATAAAGTGCAGTTTTCAGAACAAAAAAGATGTAGTACTAGAAGGGAACTGGGACAATTTATATTGTTAGATAATTAGACAATGCATGTTTAATGAATTTGCTGATTAAATCAACACACACAAAATTATACATGATCAAATTATATGTGGCAATATTATTGTAGTGTGGATTGATCATATTGATGAGTGGAGTCACCGGATGAGAAATTAAAGATTACATGGCATACTTACCTTTAATTGATAGTTAAGAGACACAGAAACCGTGGGGACATAGATAAGAGAATAACATGCAACTGAGGTCGCTGGACTGAATTGGGGATCATATATTTATAAGGTATGTGATCACTTAACAGTGTTTTTTCATCCTTAAGTTAGTTACTTCACTTTTTACAGTTAGCTTTGTACACATTGTTAATAGAATTGACTGCTCATTTCTGTATAGTGTTTTTGATCATTCTGATAATCACCTCAGTGTCTTAGGTAACCGTTAGCGATGCTAGCTACTCACTCAGTGTAGCACTCACATTAGCCTGATTTTCACAGCTTCGCTAACATTAGTTGCTAACAGTGGGTGAAATACTATTGAAAACCTGTACTCAAGTAGATGTATTGTTACATTACTGAAATATTACTCAATTACAAGTAAAACCATTGGTGTTAAAAACATACAAATAAAAGTACAAAGTATTCTTATCAGATCTCAGAGAATTAGTTACTTTTTAAAAACCTGACCAAATAAGACAAAACTTATCTTCATGGCTCAATACCACCAGCTGTAAATGAACTAATCTGTATAAAATATGTTAAATCCAACATTTGTGTTTGTATGTGCAAAGTATTTTTTATCAAAAAGTACTTCGAGTATTAATTACTTTATAACCGTTGATATGTAATGCATTATTAATAGCAGGCATTCAGTTGAAAGGGCTTTCATTTTTTCCAAATCTTCAATCTAAACTGCTCCCATCTCCTGTACTGTTCTTGTTAGTGGTTACAGTGACCTCTCCAAACCTCTGTCTGCTGCAGTGGGATTGTTTGGTTTTCACTGGCCCGTTTATCCTTACAGAGACACAAAGTCCCTCTCCCTCATGCGGACCACCATGAGACTTTACTTCAGAAAACATATGAATAATAGTCAATGGTGGGAGACAAATATTTTTTTGACCCTCACTGAATGATACCATGAATCACGTATATGGTGTTTGTCAATTTAAAACATAAGTCACGACAGTCTTTGTTTGTCATGAATCTGTTGGAGTATAAGGCTCTGAGGATAAGTAATTAGAGAGACTACACACCCAGAAGTCACATAAGTGATGTCATAACTTTCTCCCTCCAAAAGCTAACGTTGGCTGCTGTAGCCAGGATGTAGTCTCACAAGCAATGGGTCCACTCGTTCTATTGCTTCTTGGCTGATAAAAGAACTGGAGTCACTCAATAAAACATTTTAGGTCAGATGATGTTACAACAGACAACGATGTTAGTGTTGGTGACATATCTTGCGTGAGATGGGAGATGTAGATCACCAAGTGGTTTCACAGAAAACTAAACTACGACAAACCTCAACCTATGACAAACCGCGACTGTCTCAACAAGCAAAGAGGAGCAAAAAATTATTAACTCTCACTATTGACTACCAATTATATTTTTTCCAAAATATGGTCCCATGGGGCACACTGGAAGGGGAGGGATTTTGCTGTTCTAAATGCAAATGAAAGGTAAGTAGTTTACATAGTGTAATGCATACTTAGAGTAAAGTTTCAGACTTGAAGAAAATACTCATAAAAGTACAAATACCCCACAAAATGACAAAATTACAGTAATTTCAGTAATTCGTTACTTCCACCTCTGGTTTGCTATGGCTGTTTTTACACTCAGGGCCAAGAGCTGCCAAAAATTAAAATGACTGACATGCACCATCATGTGAAATAGGGATAGGCAGATGAATGATACCACCGTCCATCGCGAGGCTGACCACTGAGCCCTCTACCATTGTAACGGTAAATACTATTAACAGTATGTACAGAGCTACCTGTGAAAAGTAAAGTAATTCATTTCAGGGAGGAAAAATACTGTAAGGTCATCACTGACGTTGGAGGCATAACGTTACTATCGAGTTGACTGGAAGTAAACCAACATGCAGTTAGTAAAATAGGGAAATATACAGAGCTTTTGTGTAAGTTTTCTGTTTATTTTATTTCTGTTTTTTTAGTTCTTCTTTGCTTTTCATGTGGTTGATGACCAGTTATTTGAATTTTTTTCTCCAGACATTTGATCACTGTTGCTGTCTCTTCTAGCCAGAGAACCTGCTGTACACCTCCAAAAGGCCAGATGCCCTCCTCAAGCTGACGGATTTTGGGTTTGCCAAAGAAGTCACCACATTAAACTCTTTAGCAACACCCTGTTTTACCCCTTACTATGTTGGTAAGACCACAACATGTGATCTTGAAAGTAATTATATCAGGTCGAAGATACGTATTTGAGTATTTGTCCATGCCGACAAACTGATTGGCATTGATGTATTTTTGTTCTGATGAATATCACATTTGAATTGTGAGTTCCTGTGAAATTAGACCTTCTGTTGTCAGTGACAGCCATATCTCAGCCACAAAATCCCAGTTAGTACTTTTGTTGTGTCAGCAGGACAGATCTGTGGACTGTTTATTGCTTGTTAACTGAGTTTGAATCTTCAAATTTTTGACACGTGCTTCTCGAAACTTAACTTGGCCCAGTCTTGTTATCGAGTGCTTTCCCTGAGGCGGTTTGACATAAAATCCGCAGGCAGTCTGGCTCCTGCTGTGGAAAACGACTATATTGATGCAGATTATGAGGCTACATCCTGTGAATTGGTTGGAAAATGCTATATATGCTCCTTTAATGACCTTTTAGTCTTTTCATAGCCATGTGGCTTTTATGTAGAATTATCAAAGACATGAAATGTGAAACAGAAGCCATTTTTTCAGTCCAATTTAAATCATTTGTCTTGACGTTGTTGCAGCCCCAGAGGTTCTTGGTCCAGAGAAGTATGACAGATCCTGTGACATGTGGTCACTGGGTGTCATCATGTATATCCTGTAAGTCAATCAGCGTGATGTATTCTGAGGAATGTTATTATTTTCAACTTGCAATTATGCATGGTTGGTTACTCCAAATTAAATGTTCCGTCTTGTCATCAAGCGTTCTATTTTGTCTCTCACACAGACTTTGTGGATATCCTCCCTTCTTCTCACATCATGGTCTGGCAATATCCCCAGGAATGAAAAGACGAATCCTTAATGGACAATATGAGTTCCCCAACCCAGAATGGTCCGATGTGTCTGAGGAAGGTGAGATGTGTAAATTGAAATGGGTTTTCTGTAAGACTGAAAATTTGTCATGTAAATGCTCCCTACCTTTACTTTATGTTTTATGTTCCATGCATGCATTTCCACTTGAAATAAGTCTAATGTGTTTCTCCAGGGAAGACGCACCAATAATTGTTTTTCTGTTTGAGCATCAGTGAGTCAGCGGCTGTACATGCTAGGTCTCTCAAAATTTGATGCATAGCACCCATATTTGTCTACTACAAATGAAACTCATTTGAACATCTACTACACAATCACAGACTATGTGAGTTTATGTTATATACAAAGAGTTCTGTTGTTACAACCTATCCCACCACTGCAGTGGGTTGTAACAATAGACTTTATGCATGTGTGTGCATTTCTTGTATGTGCACGTGTCACATAAGGGTCCGATCACTGTCACAGTTGTGGCAAATTTTTGCCTTGAGTTTGCAAAGTGTTCCATGCACACAATGCAGGAATTCACATCTCTTTAACGAACTGTTACAACTATCCCCATGCCAGGCAGCCATTACATAGCTAATTGTTTTAGCATGTGGACATGAATGCGAGCATCAAATTCAAACAGTCAAGTCAAACCATTCTATGTGCAATACAATGAACGTAAGCAAACCATTATCCTTATTTAAAAAATGCATTTCGTGCCAGACAACAAGTTTTTTGTCATAAAATCCACATTGTTGCTTTCAGAGACGTGCCTTTTATTCTGTGAGCTCTGTATGATGACTGCAGTGATGACCTCACTGCAGCTGTTTAGTATTGATTATTCAAACTTACAGTGTTACAACTAGCCCTGGTTTCAACACCCCCCATCTCCCCTAGTAACACTCTGAATATTCTAAACAGAAAACATGCCTTCTTTTTTACAACTCCAGTAATGGTATTCTGTGGCTTCTGTACAAAAGCACAACAGCAAAGCAGTAACAGTCTTAAATGTCCCCTTTATGCATTATGTATTACAGAAGCATTCTGAGTTAATATTTATTTGACTTTCATGTAAATAAACTTATAAAGACTCAATGATAATATGTTTGACTTCCCATTTCAGCCAAACAGCTGATCTGCCATTTACTGAAAACTGAGCCCACCCAGAGAATGAGCATCACTGAGTTCATAAACCATCCGTGGATTAATGTAAGCAGTACAACGGACTCTGTTTAGGGAGCAACATGCTGGTTTTGAAAAGATATCTGTGAGATTTCGTGAACATTTTTCCATATTCTCTCAACACTGCAGCAGTCAGTGGAGGTGCCACAAACACCTCTTCACACCAGCCGTGTGCTGCACGAGGAACAAGATGTCTGGGAGAAGGTTAAAGTAAGTGTTGGTTCTGTTCATATGTGCTGTTCATTGCTACAGAAAAAAACCTTAAGTTTTGTTTTTGACGCCATAGTTATTTTTTCTATTTTATGCTAATATTTAATTCTTTAATGTGTTTAATACATTACTTAAAACTGGATATGCATGTTGGACATACTGTTTTCATCTTGGTTGTGTTTCATGAAAGATTTATTCTTCATAATTATTAGGAGGAAATGGCAAATGCCCTTCAAACGATGAGAGTGGACTATGATCAGATTAAAATCAAAACTATTGAAGACTCAACAAATCCTCTGCTTTTGAAGAGAAGAAAGAAAATTAAAAAGTCAGCCACACAACCTCCAGGCTAGTGAGGTGAAGACTTTTTAAGAGGTATTCAGTGTCACACAAACACACACACATGCATAAAGTAGAAAGCTCTCAAGAAGAGCTTTAGGAAAATTGTGCATTGTCGAGTGGCTTTAAAAAGTGTGTTGTTAGTAGTTTCAAATTTCTTTTTGTTAACCTCAAATACCCTTATTTTAAAACATAAAATGCAGCTAGCACTTTGTTAAATGTGCTTTAAGGATTTTTTTAACAATGCATTGAAAAGTGTTCTGTCTGTGCACTAAGCTTATTCATAAATCTACTGTATTTGTTTTATATTAGGACAGTTTTATTATACTAATGTACATACTCATTGAGTCATTTGACTGAACCTTGTTGGCATCCACTTACAGACTGTTTTTAGGTTGTTTCCTGTCTTATAAGTTTTTTCTTTCCTCAGCTTTGAAAACCTTTTAGTCAGGCTATTTGTCTTGAGGGTGATGTTGAGGTTGCCAGCATCATTCATACATTTCTTTTGAATGACCATCACCAAAAACCACAACTTTTGTTTTGAGTGCTGATGTGCTGTCAGAAATATCTCTCCTCACCACAGTAAAGAAGTTTTCATACCACACTATGGTAGTGCAATATCTACCATGTATAGCAACAGTCATACTACATACAATTCTTGTGAGACTGGTCTTAATGGGTTCGATTGAGCAAACTGTGCTGCTAACTGGACTCTCCATGCTTCTGTGCATGCATTCATTTTCTCAAAAGCAGCAATATGATAGAAGTACATGATGTCTTTTGTTTGAAAGACACAGAAAGAAAACTGGAAGGCAGTAAACTGATAGATCAAGGCAGTTATTATCCTTTCTGTCTTTTATTCTGGTTAAAATCTCTCTTCTCTTATTCTCTGTGGTTTTGCATGTTGTTTTACCAGTTTTCTGTCAAATAAATCTCCAGCAGCTCAATTGTTTTTCACAAATAAAGAATTATTGGTGGCATGTTGACGCAAATCTTTGAATCAAATTAGTGTGCCATGGAAAGTGAAGTTTTCACTTTGGATATAGATTTTGTCATTTGCACCTCTGCATTTGTGTCTTTCATCTATTGTTAGTGGATTTGTTCTGGAGAAACAGAATATAGTGTGGTTTAGGAAAAAAAATAGCTGTTGGCAGAATGTGTAATTATGAAATTAGCTAACATGCTAACGCATTTCTAATTGGGGCTCTGTAAGAATAATCAGGACACACAGTGTCTTCTGCTGACTGCAGTGTAATTACATTTTCACCTAAAGATTGTATATGTTCATGAAAGAATGTAGGACACATTAACTAAATTAGCTGAGCGTTATACGTCTAAGAATTGGTAAAAATGTTAGCATGGTCATGTTAGCGTCACATAATTTTATGCTAGCATTAAACTCAAGCCATAATAATAGAATTCTTTAGAGGTATGACATGTATGCCAGGTGTAGGACAATATCAACACAAGTATTGCGGTATTATGTTTTGTGATACTGATTTTCAAAAACACAGTGTTATGATATTGTGATATGCAAAGATTCATTTCATTCGTGTTTAAACTCCCAACTGCTAGACAGTAGGGCTGTGTATTAGCAAGAACCTATCGATACAATACACATCATGATACAGGGTTAGGGTGATATACACTACTGGAAGCAAGGTTATATATTGCTTTTTAAAATCTAATTTTAGGAAACTGTTATAGCACTAAGAACACCATCTGCATTAAATCTGAGTTTAAAAAGTAGATTTTTTATGCAATCAGAACAGTGAAGATAGATAAGAGCAGTGCAGTCAGGGTTTTAAACAAAGCACAAAATGAACCACTGTCACAAATCTTGTAGGTATGCATGTATCACAATATCACAATAATGTTCTTTGTGAATCGATACAGTGTCACAAAACACAAGGTCATAATATTAGAGATGACAGTGATTTTACCTGCCTTCACTGTTTTGATTACAAAAAATGACAGTTTTCCTAAAATAATATTAAAAAGCAATATACAGCGCCTACAGTACTGAATTACATATATTGCAACATATTGAATTGTAACCCCTGTACTGTGATAAATATATCGCCAGACTCTTATCAATACACAGCCCTACATAAGCGACAAGTGGACATTTTGACCAAGGTAATGTTAATGTCTCCCAAATTTAATAGCAATCCATCCGGCTAAAAATACTTTCTTCCATCCACGAAAAATGATGTGTCTTGCCTTAGAAAGTAAATGGGTTAAATGATGTTAAGCACTAATATAGTCCTTTAGACTGGATACATGCACTTCTTATTTTCAAAGAATTCCCAAGCAGAAAATACACAAATGTTTTTCAAATTATCATATTTTTTCATTAGTCCACCACATCTGTAGTTTCTAGTGAAATCCATTGATGCCAAAAAATAGTTTGGGCTTTACCTTACCTACAGCAGATCAGCTCCAGACTGAAAGTTTGTTTGCTGTCATATAATTGGCACTATTTAGCCTTTTAGGCTTTCAGGCTCTTGTTGGATCGTTGAATAAACGACACCCACACAGAATGTTTTAGATTAAACATGATGTTCTAATTACAACATATTATTTTCTGCTTTTGCATCCTGTTTTAATTCAGACTTTTCTTTGTGGCGCATTCAGAGACACACACAGAAAACAAAGCTGTGTTGGCACTTACAAAATATTAAGTAGAGATTTGGACACTGTGTGATCACAACTGGATGATAGCTCCAACATCAAAGTTTGGTTTTCTGGGAAGAACTTCAATTTTCCTGACCAATTACTGCTGTTTTGGATAAATTTTGGATTGGAAGGATTGGCATTTGTAATAAATGTTTACAGCACAGATATCACAAAATGACAGCCATTGCTTCTCACCAGATCGTGTAACATCACTTGTGGGACAAAAAATACATTTATTGTTACATATTTGGTTTTAATTTCAGACTAAAGGTTGTTTTTGACCAAAGACGCTTGTGTTGTGACTAAAACTCTGCCAAGTCCTTGCTAAAAAGTCCCATCTGTGTATCCTCAGGTTCCCTCTCCTCTCAAATGGGATGTAACTGTTTGATGATTAAAGTCCATTATTTGCTGAACAAAGTCCATTTTCTAATCGGCACGTTCCCTTATTCATCCTCAAAGGGAGCTGGGGAAGCAGATTGGGGGAGGAAAAAAAAAACAGAATTCCTTAAACTCTGTCTCCAATTTTACTGCTCAATTGGAGGACATGAATGGCGAGGCCCAAGACAATCTGCAGGATGATAATGGTGGTCTGCTGTCCGCAGGCGCCAGCACAAAAACACATGTTGACTTTCTCTACAGCTTGAGCCCTGTAATTGACAAAAGTAGTGAGTACTGAGGCAGGCAGGGACCGAGAAAGGCAAAAATGTTTAAGATTGTGTACAAATAACAGGGTTTGTCACACCTGGTACATGTTGAAACATAGAGAGTGTAATGAAAAAAAGCACGCTTCAACTTAAAGATTTTAAACTTTAACAAAGCTGCATCATTTTATTTGAGAAGACACACATTCCCAATTACAGCGTCTAGTGTGGTTCGTTTAATTTTCTATACCATAACCCTCCCCACCCTCTATATAAGCTCCATAAACCACGAGCCAGACTTTGAGTGGCTGCGCTAATGATAAGGCATGACACAGCAAGGGAAAACAAGACTGTTAAAAAGCAGATGTCTGTACCAGTTCACAGATGGAATTGATATTGACATGGCTGGAGGTGATATGTTATAGTATAGGTTGAACATGCAAGTGGAAAAATGTATACTCTTAATGAGGCTGTGTGGTGGGAACTGCAGCTGCGTAAAGAGGGGGCTATTTACTCTATACCAACAACATATTCCAGTCAGTCTGAGACAGACACAGGCGACGTGAGCAAGGGAGGAGGCATCGTCTCTGATCAGCCAACTGGTAGGTGTACTGTACCTACTGTACATTTAAAAAGTTAGATCTGTCTTAAATCACTAAACCAGCATAATAAGTAGCATATTATCAGTATAGTTAATATAATATTCTAAATTTGACTTCATATCAACGTTAAATCAAATCTTTTTCTTCCTGGCTCTTCCATCAGTGATCATGCGGACACTGGCGCTCCTCCTCATAATGGGACTACTGGATTTGAGCATCAGCCAGCGTTACAGCCAGTTCCAGTGGCTGTCCCATCTGCGAGGGCGTCGGCGGCATGCCGGTTGGCGGGCAGAAGATGTGGACTGCCCCCTGGAGTGTGACTGCCCCTCCACTTACCCTACAGCTATGTATTGTCACAGCCGCAACCTCCAGCACGTTCCCTACGTCCCCTCACACATTAAGTACGTCTACCTGCAGCGTAACCAGATCACAGGCATCCAGGATGGGGTGTTTGACAACGCTACTAATCTGATCTGGGTTGTGCTATTTCACAACCAGCTCAACTCTGACAAGATCGGCAAGAACGTGTTCAGCAAGCTCAAGAACCTGGACCGGCTCTTCTTGGATCACAATGAGCTCACACGTGTGCCTCCCAACCTGCCAAAGTCTATCACAGACTTACGGCTTGGTCATAATAAAATCTCAAAAATCCGGTCCAGCTCATTCGAGGGGATGGCCAACCTCACCACCCTTCAGCTCCATGCAAATGTTATAGAAGACGTTGGAGGTGTGTTCAAGGGACTGAAGTCACTGACGATGCTGGATATGAGGAAAAACAGGCTAAGGAAAATCCCTGACAACCTCCCTGAGAGGCTGCAGCAGCTCTACTTGGAGTTTAATAACATAGAGAGTGTGCCGGCGGGCTTTCTCACCATGTATCCCAAACTGCAGTTTGTCCGGTTGGCTCATAACAAGCTGACAGATAAAGGACTTCCCTCCAGTGTCTTCAATATCAGCACGCTGGTTGAGCTTGACCTTTCTTTCAATAAACTGGAGAAAATCCCTGTTGTCAGTAGGAACCTGGAGAACCTTTATTTACAAGCCAATAAGATCAAAGGTATGGACATCTCTCTGTTTTTGTCACTGTAAAATGTAATAGTAGTGATTTTAAAGTCCCGCTGGAAATATGAAAGTGATGTATACTATACTAGTAAGAACTGTAATGTCATTATAAACTCTTTTACTTGTTTTTAACTATCAAAAATAAATTCTTTTTACAGTTTCAGTGAAAGAGGCTTTAAACTGTGTTCAGGGTGATTTGAATGTTTTGATAATAGTTATTGTCACTTAGTTGTGTACTTGAAATGCACATGGAGCCATGATTTACACAGCTTTTTCTTCTATTTGGCTTCATTTAAAATCATATTAATGTCACGCTACATAACACAGATCCAGTCCTTAAATTGGGCTGTCTGGTGCAGCAGAACACACATTCTGCTGCTCGCTCAGTTAAGAACGAAGCGATTAACAACACTCAAATCTCACAAGTCTTCGATGGCACAAATATGGGTGGAAAGTTCACACTGTTGCTGCTGATTAAACTCGAAGGAAGTTTGATAGTATTTGAAGTGAAGTAGCTGATCTCTTTTTCCTTCACAGACAGCGGCATTTAAGTGAGCTCAACATGCCCTCCGCCCGATGAGTTAATACGCTCCAGTTGCATGTGTGATTTTGAACTTACATTCACCCATACTGTTTCTTGGTAACTTGTTTTTCACAGCTCCATTTAACTGTACATCATCCAGCTTCCAACCTTATTTGGCAGTTCAGCTTCCTCATATTTTTTCTGTCGTCTCCATTTTTTAAAAAGTTGGATTTGTTGCACTTTTGTCTCCGCCCAACAGTGATATAACACCACACATCACTTTCAGGGTAGGGACTGAGCATGTAACAACATTTTCAACCGCTAGGACACCTCAAACTGTCTATCAGTCCTTGAAATTATGCCCTTCCCCCATAGTAGGGGTTTTCCATAAACACGTACTCAAACAAAATTAATAAAAACAAACAATGAAAACTGAGTTTATTAGTTAAATTTAACCAGTGAAAACTCAGTGAAAAAAAAACTGTTTTGACTGGGGAGACCATTTTAAATGATGTGATACTCTCTGTCTTTTAGAGTAGTTGTAATATAAAAATCTAAGAACCAACTCTGACCTTGTAGCACAGACATACACACAGTCCCAGGAGGTCCAGGAATATGCAGAAGTACTCACCTCCCTTCATATTTCTTTCCTCTTGTGTGTTTCAGAGTTCTCCCTGAGCAGTTTCTGCAGCACAACTGACATGACAAACTTCTCCAAGCTGAGAATGCTGCGTTTGGATGCCAATGAGATCCGGGCCAAAGACATTCCTGCCGAGGCTGCCTACTGTTTGCGGCATGTTGCTTTTATAGATGTGTAGCGCTTCCTGATCTGTTCAACTATTCAACTTCTTCGCAGCAACCATTTTGACATGGAATAGTTCAGTAAACTCAAGGTGCTACCAATATTACAAATTAAATGTCTGCTTGATATTTTGCATGTTGGCTCAATTGGGACTGGACCTTAATTAGCATCAGTTGTAACACCTATGTATACTCCACTATTTCATATCAATATGGCTACCATGAAAAGGTGTTTCAACTTATCCAGGGTGTTGCTCCAACCTCCTTTCCCCTATATTCACCTTATATTAGTCATAGCCCACTCAATCTAAACTTTTTTTTAAAAATAATGTGTTGTTAAACTGTTATGAAACCTGCTAGTATTAATCTAAATGATTAAACAGTTCCAGTATTAGTCAACGGGAAATTCCACAGTTGTATAATCACGTATCCAGATGACAAGCATATGGATCACAGAGATCACAATAAGAAAAGGCCAAATCACTGACATCCTTTTAACAAACTCATTTGATTATTAGTTCCAGTATTCTGGCAAAAATAACACCCTTAAGTATAAAAAGGTTGTAACTGATGACAACACGTTCTGCTTGGATCATGTCTGCCAAAGCAAAAACTGTGTAAAAGTGTCAATCATGAGCATGAAATGCAGTTTGGATCTTTGCCTCCACCATGTGGCATGAGGTGATAAAACAGCAAGTAGAGCAGCAATGATTCTCATTAGTATTATCTGGCAGAGGCCACTTTAACACATAGTCAGTGTTATACATTTAAGAATTAATTCTTTGTTTGATTAAGTTACATCTAGAGAATACTTTTACTCTAAATGGGCAGTTCACACCAAAGTCAAAAATAACATATTTTTCCTCTTACCTGTACTGGTATTTATCCATCTAGATTGTTTTGGTGAGACTTGCAGAGGTTTGGAGATAAAGGCTGCAGAGATGTCTGTCTTCTCTCAGATATAATGGAATGAGATGGCACTTGGCTTGTTGTGCTCAAAATGTTCTTGAAAGAAGTCAACAGCAGCGTCTGCACAGAACTCATGATCTGATTCCTCAAGATAATCCACAGTACTTGTGAGCAATTTTATGACAGAACTACTTTTTTTCTAGTAGGAAGAAAGGAGTTCAGTTAAATTCTACTAGAGAAAGAAAGTAATTTTTACATAAAACTGCCCACAACAATGTCTTTGGATTGTCTTATCAAAGTTTCTGGAAAGAGGCTCTGTTGATTTTTTCAAACGTAATGGTGCTTTGAGCACCACAACCAGAGTGAAGAGAAGGCAGACATCTCTACGGTCGATATCTCTAAAATGCGGCAGCTCACACCCAAACAATCTACAGTAGATTGATAAGTAGCACTTCAGGCTAGAAAAAAAATATGTATTTTTGTTTTTGGGGTGAATCACCCCTTTAAAGACTGTTCAGAATTTTTCCATCTGCATTTAAAGGTATTTGATCCAGTTTTTGTGACTTTAACAGATGAAAAACAAAATTCTCCTCAAATGAGTCAAAGATAATTATATATTGGTTTCAAGACTGTCTAATTATCTAATTTTATAGTTTGTTATTTTTTTTCTATCAGTACCCATATTTCAGTAGCTTAAACACACTCACTATTTATAAATAATTTTTGGTGTGTAATTTCTGAGCCCATTTGTATTTTACTCTATATCACAGATAAATATATATTTGACATACAGATAAGGCCAGTAAGCTCATGTCAGGATTTATAACAGTTTGTATCCACTTGAACTGAATTATAAATTATTGTGTAAAGTGAATTGTCTTCTACTTTGAAACTATTATTAAATCTGAGGGAAAAAAAATATATTTCCAGTGTTTTTAGTTTGCCTAACCGTTGACAGTGGCATATCTTTAGCAACAACAACATGTTCTGTTTCCTTTAATTTGAAGGTAAAAGAGACAGAGAGGTTGGGAGAGAGAAAAAGGGCGGCAGCTCTCTTGACAATTCTAACTGGTCTTAGGCAGTTCCCACATATTTATTGTTGAAGACAACTTGCCTTTTCATCTTCCACAGCTGCCTTTAATCCTCTGCAGAAAGGCACTAAATTGAATTATAGGAATACTTTCCTTGTTTTGTAATGGAGCAATGTCTTGGGATGAAGAATGGATTACTGCCAGCGTAACAGTGGTTTGCACACTGATAAGCGGTAGCCCTGTGAAATTAAGTGTTATAGATCATGTTATATTGCTGGCTGCACACGGCTCTGCAGAGGCTGTTGGGTAGGGCTGTGTCTTTTTGTTTTCTTCCCCCTCCTCCACATCCTATAGTGACTCTTCAAAAACAAAACAGAGGCCAGCAGAACACACACACGCGATCACATGTGGGAATCTTTTCACTGGGAGTCACTGATGTGGTCCTCTGCGAGACGCACACACACACAAATGTTTCACTTTCTGGGGAATTGTTCTCGAAGTCAGACATTATGCAATTTATTATGATTACTACTGAGTAAACATGGGTGAAAGTCCTTACAACATGAGGGAGTACACTGCCCTCCCCTTCTCTCTGTCTCTTTTTGTGTCAGTGTTACCCAGATATTTGTCAATACCATGCAGTATTGATTAAATGTCATGCATGCATAAGAGTAAACTGTAGAAGCATGTTATTCCCACCAAATACTGTCACGCCCTGTGCAGTGAAGACATTTCTTAAGAGGCAACTGGTGTCTTTCTGTTTGGATTATTTCAGTCTCTGCCAGCAATAACAGCTCAGTGTGTGTGACCAATAAAAGAATATTGTTCAGAGAACATGTTGAAACTGTTCATACTGTTAGGCAATAAAAACTGGGTATACAAATCTTTGTTTTTAAAAGATGGCTGCTTGAAGACTGTATTAATCAGCATCGTAAGCTGATAATTAAGGGGACTGAACTGCTTCCCAAGGCAGTGGGAAAGACCATCTTGGCAAGGAAAAAATGATTTTTGACTCCTCATAAAGTGCAAACAGAATGTGCACTATAAAGTGAGCTAAATTGTGGTGATTATCTGTTCTTTAGATGTGAGTCCCATTTGGTTCATATGTAAATACAAGGTAGGTAGCTACACAGCTGGAGAGCACTGTATTTGGGATTTGGTATTGATGGAACTTTTATTATCAATTCGGAGATTGAACAGAGTCAAACTAATAAATAACTTGTGTTTTGCAAACAGTTGGTTAAGTGGTAGCAAATGGAGACACATTATTCAACATACATAACTAGTGTAAAAATAAAACTTTTTTTAGTGAACTTTAAAAGATATCTGCAATAAACAACGCATAAACATAATATACATAGCATATTCCAATTCTTTGCTCTCGGTCAAAGCGAAGCTTTCGATTAAATAGGTGACTATGATACATTAGTACACACACACACACACACACCGTACTGACATGAGTACATGTTCATGATGGATAAAATGTACAGCTTCACAAGTGCTCCGTCATCTGCTGCAGTGATGTGTTCTTTACTGCCTGAGGAAAGAGGAAAAACGCTGAAAATACCGAGAATATAAACATTTATGTGCACCGCAGTTAAACTTCACATCAAGGCTGACACAGGTGTTTATTTAAGACATTTAATATTATAGCTCCAGCTGATAGTAAAAATGAAGAGGTCAAAAGGATACTCACATTACTGTGCCTCCATCTCTATGTCCTGCAGGTCTCTGCTTTAGTCCAGATGACAAAGGTATGCATTAGGTTCAATAAACATGCAGAGCTCATTCATCATTATTAAATTTAACACTTCAAAATGTTCTCACCTTGAGTTTGTATATGATCTTGACCTGTGAGGGTTGTGAGTTTTCTGTGTTGGAAAGAAAATAATTTATGAGATAAAACCACAGAATCACTGTGTGATTATATTTACACACACACACACACACACACACACACACACACACACCTTATTTCTTACATTCTGAAGTGACTAACAAACAACATCAAACAATAGGCCTTTTTCATGGCAGCCATGTTGGTATGAGAGTAGTTGCATAAACACAGGTGTCATCAATGATACTAATTAAGGTCCCACTGTAGGGGGCAGGTGACTGACAGGGTTATGTGTGAATATTGAGACAAAAAAAATAAATGTATTCAGCAAAATTACGGATGGAGAAGAGACAACATTAGACATCGCATTAAGAACGGTAAGTCAAAGTTAATATTAACATAGTTAGCGAACTAACCTTAGCCTAAAGGACAATTCCTTTTGTTTTGTGTTTTTTGAGGTTTTTATATCACTCTGTAGCTTCCCAATTGTGTTCATTATACATTCAAATCCAAAGATTCAGATTTTCGTCTAAGTATGTGTATTTTTACCCTCAAAATGCTTTTCCTGACCGTTCTAAAAACTTTTTAGAAACCCTCAGAGCTGAAGGAGCAGCAGAAGTCGGACATTTCATTTAGCAGATGCATTTATCCAAAGCGACGTAAATCTGAGAGCTGATACAACACAAGCAAGGATCTAGTAAGGAGCGAGACTAACAAAGACTTTTTGCTGAGTTTTATCTTATTTCTATTGAGTTTGAAGTGTGTTTTTACGGACAAGTTCATCTTAGGCCAGTAAAAGAGATAAAATTTAATTCAAAAGTTGTTTGTGGTTTATCACAGACAACAGGTGTACAAATATTTTCTTTCTTGACATTTTTGTGAGTTTATTTTGCTTTTTAGACTATAAATGCTAAGAGCTGGTATAAGTTGCAACGCTGCTGTTCATATAAATCACCCAGCTGAGACTGCAAGAGGGTCGGACTCCTTTCATGTGTGAGGAGAGGAGAGGAGGGGAGCGAAGAGGAGGGAGGGAAGGCATCAGTGCCGCAACCTGCATCACTGCTTTTTGTAACGGTTGAATGGACATTTCCATTTGAAAAACACGGAAAAGAACGGTGATGGAGTTGCCTTTTAACGGCTGGGTAACTCATAGTTCAGGAATGGGGACTTAGTGACTCATAAATTCACTTCCAATTGAACTTTTTGACTTGAAAATACTTGGTATCTTCACCCAAGCTCAAAGACTGAAAGTATACAAATACTACACAGTAAATGCATAAACATGGAGGTTGAAAATTGCAGATGGAGAAGCAACAACATTTGCCACAAGTTGCACAAAAAACAGCAGGTTGTGGTTAATATTAACATAGTAAGTATATAGTAATATAGCTAATGCTTAGTTAATGTTTAAGACTTGGAACTCATAGTCTAGGACTTGAGACTTAGTGACTCGTGAATTTGCTTGGAATTGAGCCTGTTGACTTGAAAATACTAAATACCTTAGGCTAAACTAGGTCTTACAATGAAAAGATAGGTTATGTATACAAAAACTATGTGGGGGTCAAAGAAAACCAAACAAACTACAGTATGTCAACAGTAGGTCAAAAATTACAGACAGAGAAGCAAACAGTTGCACAGAGAATGGTCAATCAAAGCTAATACCAACATAGTTAGTGAGCTAATGCATTAACTTAACAGCTGAGTAACTTTGTAAGTCAATTAGGTCGGAAACTCACTGCTACATATGACTTGTTTGGACGTGAAACTCAAAGGTTAGGACGAGTTCAAAGATTTGAGACTTACTTGAGGCTCGACAAAACAACTATAAGACTTGGTCCCTCTTCTAGTATTTAGCCATATGGCAAAAATATACCAGTTACATATGAACACAGAAACTGACATGACAGTAGAGGGTGATGGTGGATAATCTGCTTTTTCCTTTAAAGCCATTAAAGAATGGAATAAGCTCCATGTCACTCTGAAAATCCGCACAGATTTCCGTATTTCTCCTGTTGAGTTTAAAAAAAAAAAAAGGATTTAAGTAACCAGTCTTGTCAGAATTTCAAATTTAGTCCATTTTCCTGTTATTTTGTGACTAGATCCTTGTTTGTGTTGTATGGGCTCTCAGATGTACGTCGCTTTGGATAAAAGCGTCTGCTAAATGAAATAGTAAGATTGTAAAACTGTAACCTGTTTTCATATCTTTGGAAATAGTTATGTAATATTTTGATATTAGCATTCTGAATTTTAAGTAACCAGTCTTGTCAGCATTTCAAATTTTAATAACTTGTTTTCATAACTTTGAAAATAGTTATGTAATATTTTGATGGTTGGATAGCATTTGAAAATTTAACAACTTGGTTTTTTAACTTTGGATAGAGTCATACTATACTTATGTAATATTTTGAGTTTTTCTGCTCTGTGCTTATCAAATGTGTTATTAATCTGTAGTGGAGATGATGAGGTTTTGCTCTGTTTTATTATTTCCTTTCACCTGCCCTGGGACTACAGATGGAAATTAGCTACAATCAGGTAAGAAGCATATTCTCTATTTTTTTTTTTTTACCTCAATATATATAATATATAGAAACGTTTTAATGGGTCATTCGATTTTTTTTCTTTCCCCCCATGATAAGTTGTCATCATTGGAATTTATTTAAATGGTACGATTCTCAGCTGCACCACCACCTCCAATCCACCTGGACTGAGTAAGCTAAAAAATCCTTTTACAGCCCCATAAGCCTCTTAAAATGTATGTCCATTTCACAGTCAAATGATGCGTTTTTGGGAAACTACCACATCAAGGCTTTGACAGTGAGATGTTTACATTATTTCCCCTGTAGACAAAGCGATATTCTGGCTCTCAGCTGGTGGGTGGTGACCCAAGGGGGGTCACCAGATCAGTTTCAAGAGGATCCTGGCCAAAATGGGTCCATCTTTTAAAAGCCTTTTGTATTTTCAGTGTTACACTTTGTGATTTTGAGGTGGGACTGCTTCCCACTCCAAGGAAACTTTGAAGCAGTGATGGGAATTCCAGGTCTTTTGAAAGAGATGGTTTGTTTGGCTCCGGGAACTGAAAAGAGCCATATGTCTGGACCCTCATGCAGTTATAGGCTTATATCCAGTAAAGCGATATCAGCGTTGCGGAATTGCTCATACTGCAGAAGTTCACATGTCAGTTGACATCCTTACATCCAAGTTACAGCTGTAAACTCTCGTGTTGCTCAACTTGTTACAACCCATACATTAAAGCGAATCCAATAACATGTTCTTGCACTGTTTTTTGCAGCTGTACATTGTAATGTAAAAGATCATTCAGCTGACAGCATTTTAAAAGTGTATGCATAACCAATGAATATTGTTTAATCTAGCATGGCAATTAATTATGATTGCTATTCCAGGCTGCATGGTGAAAAAATAAACAGAGCAGCAAATTCTGCAGTTTTTAAATAGAATGTTGTCCACTTCCTCAAGCAGCTTTTTAAGACCTTGCATCCTCCTTCAGTCACACATTCTCACTGAGCACACAGATGATGTTAATTAAAGTCAGATTGAGTTCAATGCATAGCGCTTAAGCCTTAGGGAGCAGGACTACGTTTACCCACACACGCTGTGGCAAAAAACAGGTGAGACAGGAATCAAGGTAAGTAGGGTTATAGACAAAATCTACAGGAGAGACTATAGCCAGCAGGTTAAGAATAGCATTACACAGGCGGAGAATAGACCTTTTTCACAGCAGCAATTTTGGTATGAAATAGGATAAACACAGGTCTTATCAGTGATACTGATTGAGGTTCAGCTCCATTCAGAGTCAGTTGTCGGGACATTTGCAGGACATATACAAATATTTTTGAGTGACAGTCTATTTACAAATCATTTACTTCACACTTGTTGATACCATTAGCACACTGCTAATATGGCAATTCAGACAGGCTGGGGCAACAGTGGACTAATTTTGTAATATTGAGGGACAGTCAACTATTTTAATGTCAAGATTCATTTGAAACAAAGTAAATAACGAGCGTAGTAAGTCAGATTACGGTAACTATTTTTCATGGTGCTTTTTATAGAAGTTTATACCGCTGTGCGAGCTTTGTTAGCATGAGCTATGTTTCTACAGAAGCTGGTGTGACCCTCACCACCACTGGGTGCTTATGTTTGTGTGCTGCTGCTGTATGCACATGTACTTCATAGACACGCTGTGAAAATAACGACATAACTACATGTAAAAATAAAATTATCAAACTGCAGGAATTAATTTGCAACAAGCTAGCTTGCTGTTTAACAAACTAGTATTTTACCAACATTAGCGAGCTAGTTTGACAGTGTTGTGGTAACATTAACTACCTGGTTAGTTAACTCAACATTAGCTAACTTAAGATGTGACCTTATGTGTCACTTTTACCGAAAAGGAGAAAGTACCAAGCTTGCTCAACTGTTATTGGGGTGAAAGCAGGGGAGGCAGTTAATATCACCGATAAAACCTGTTTATCCTATTTCATATCAATACGGTTGCTGTGAAAAAGATCTCTTATACACTTCATCAAGAACTATTGTGATTGCCCTCTATCGATATCTGTATCATGCCGTGTCCCTGCAACACGATGCATGTATTAAGTCACTGAATGTTTAATGAGCACATAAGCAATCAATAAGCTGCATTCTGTCTAGCTTTCTTGTCTTATTTGGCAGTTAAAAGTTCACTCCGATTGCACTCTGAACGAGACAGGATCAATTCACGACAGGAAGCAGATCTCTCTCTCTTCCTCATTTAAAGGAATCATCTGCAAACTTTGAAGCACAGAGACTCACAGATGTCCAGCGTTGCATTCCTATCTGGTTCATATTCCTTGTTTGTCTACGTATTACTGGTTGGTGTTTCTGCGAGCCTGCTGAGAACTTGAATATCTGTCTGAAGTATGATTTAAGCCATAACCAAAACTTGTGGTTTGAGAAACCAGCTTCTGACTAACAGAGTTCTAATAGTTCATGCATTCAGCAAATTGCAGCATTTACAACTGCTTGTGTGGTCATGTAATTAGATGGGAAAAAAAAGATCCCCAGAATAAGCATTGTGCTGAGAAGAGTCATACTAACTTGAAACATAGAGCCATTTGTTTACCATTAACTCCCTGTTGAGCTCTGATGTGATTGAATGCTGAAAGACACTGACATAATCCTTTAGTTGTGCTGTGATGTGACAACTAAAATCCATCCTCCACCTCCCATGTGACGCGATTTAACATGTCTGTGACAGGACACAATGAAGATTTAGCACTGTCACCTGCCAAACTGGTGAACAGACTATGCCGACCACGAACAGTTTGCATGTTCACACTTCCGTCCCACATCAAACACATGCATCACAAGCATATTAGGCATTAGCAAATACTCAGAATTAGAGAAAATCCCCAATCACTCTACTGCGGCTTATTTACCTTGACAAAGTAAACTCTAAACACAAACACAGAGCAGCGTTATGTGTGATCACCTCAGACTTTTATCCTCTTCTCAAATGCAAAACCGTTTCCAGTTTTTCTTTACAATTCATTAGTCATTAGAGAGCTGAGTCATACATGCCCATGTTAGATTTCTTCAGAGATAGAGTGTTATACAGTAGAAGCATTCAGCATGCTGCTCAGGGACCTGATACACGACCTACAGTCAAGGCCAACTTGTAATTAAAGTCAGTGATGTTTCGGCTTTTGATCTTGCATCAGTACGCACAAGTGTTACACCTATTAGCAGGCCTATTAGCACATTATTGCTTTCAGATGAGCTGGCTTGTTTTTTTAAAGGGTAAATTATACCTGGTTCTGTTTGTTTTATTGGAACATGATTTTTTCTGTTTCTTGCCTTTAATAGGGCATGACAGCATGCTGACTGCTTTCAGGTTTTTTTTTTCAAAAAAAAAAATATTAGAGTTGCTTTAATCTTAAATGATGTTAAGGTTGTTACTTATGAATACAGACAAATGCATTATGTGAAATAATATCTGATGGTGCCAAATAGCCTCAAACAGTAAAAAGACCATAAAAGCACTTGTATGCGTTTGCAGAATTTTGTTCATGTGCTGCAGCAAAATAACACTTCTGTTCACCCCAGTAGGTCCAGCCTCCACCTTGTTTTGTTATGCTCAGTGTTTACCAGCGAGGGAGGGCTTGGTACTTCTGTAAGAGGGAGTGCCTCAGAGAGCACAGACAAAAGCTGCCAAGGCCTGCTTTATTGCAATATGACTGGAATGCTTGGCTAAACTTTATTAGGGCACATGAGATTTAGAAATAAACAAAACAGAAGCACTGTTACCTTTTGTGTGATGAGACAGTAGAGGGTAAGAATGAACAGCAGCCCTCCGCAGACGGAGGCGATGATGAAGCCGAGCTTGTATAGGTCCCTGACTGGTCTCCTGTGCGAGGCCTTCACTGAGTTCCTGCCATAACTTTCTGTAGAAAAAGACACGTAATGTGTAATCCCAGTGGCTGCAGACAGCTGTGTAATTCATCACAGAACTTTCCAGAAGGTAGAGATTCCCACCTGTAAAATGTTGTGTGGATGATTCTGTGGATAGCTCTGTGGTCGAGCCAAAGGCTTCTGTGTATTCGTGCTGGCATCTCCAGTCGACCGGCGCATCGCTCGTCGTCACCAGCTCCCAGTAAACAGACAGCACCTCTGAAGCCCTCTGCAGAGCCTCTGAAGGAGACCCTCTGAAGAGCACCTCAAAACTCTCTGGCTTATCCTGCGGCAGATTCCGAGAAACATACCTTAAATATCTGCCCAGATTTATCTCCTTTTGCTGGGCAGTTCCTCACATCACATATTTCTTTTCCATGTTTTATATTATAGAAAATTTGATCCATCAGTCCTGAGAAAAAGGCTTCGCTCGGGAGCACACACTCACCTCAACCTCTTCATTTATCTGAGGCACACATTTTTGAGAGTAGATGTTGAGGATGAGCGCTCTCAGGGACTGAACATAGCCATCGTTGACTGAACCCCGACTATATTTGAAGTGGGTGGTGAGGAGCTCCAAGATCCAGGGTAAAGCAGCTTTCACGAAGCAACATTTGCTCTGCGGGAAATCAGCAGAGCACAAGGTAATAAACATGAAAGCACACCTGCAGAAAGCACAAATCTTGAATCTAAGGCTTTGGGAGGAAACAGACCCATAAAACACCTTACCAAACTCCTCCGCTCTATGAATGTGTAAGTTATTGAACACCCGCTTCTCAACTGGTTATCCATCTGCAGAAAAAAAACAACAGGGAGATTTAAACCTGGGCCACATAAACACAAGTTGATACACAGTTTTTAATTTTGCTTCGACACCCACCAGATGCCTGGCTGTCAGCAGGTGTTCTCTAGTGATGGAGTGTCTGCATGGACCAGGAACCTCCGCCATAGTCAGAGGGAAGCTCAGGAACATAAGCACACACAGACACTTTACCTGCAACTGACACAACCATACATGATCTCATCTTTATGTCAGTAATACATTATCTTCACATTCTCCAAGTCTTCGAGGAAAAGGTGACGAAGTGGATTATGCATGCTAAATGAAGAAGACTGTCGACTGCCAACTCTTCACCATGGCAACATTAAATGTGGCTTCTTGACCGTAACCACACTGTAAAACAAAAGTTGAGAAAACCCATAACTTCAAGGCAACTGCCTTCAAATTTTTGGGGTTTTGCATCAAACTCTTAAAGGTATAGCCTAATCCTCAACATTTTACTTGAAAAACAGTGTATAGTCTTATAGAAATATAGTCCCTTTCAATCATCACTTATGACCCACTAGAAGTGCGTAGTGGTGTCTGCATATGCACAGACCATTCCCTCTGCCGGTAAATACTGTTTGTTTTTTTTCATTGTTTTTCTACGCTCAGGATGCTTCACCAGCCCAAAACATTGGTATTCGATGTTCTGATACATTTGCACACAGCTCAGACAAATCAGATTGACTCTACCATTAAGTTTTGAAATAAATTAAACAAAGTTTTGCTGATGTATAATCATTTGATGAGATAATTCACTTTTCTGCTTTAGATAAAAATTAGTCTTTGAGTTTTAGAAACCCAAAAAGCACGGTATTTAAAAATAAATCTTCACAGTGAGCTGTCAGCCTGATTTGTAATTATCTGGTTGCTTGAAAATTAAGCCAATGCAATGGAATTATTAAATTATAAACCATTATTAGTTTACTCAACAATTTTGGAAATACATTTTTTGGGGGGGTTGTAAAACAAACATTCGAATTTATGTAAAGAAAAAAAGTAAATTATCTCAACAAAATATAATCAAAGCATTTTCAGAACTTAAGAGTTTGAGTCAGTAAGTTGCTTTGAAATTTTGCGTTCTTTCAACTTTTTTGTTTTTACAGTTCGTTTCAATATGAATGCACTCCACAAAGCATTTATTCAATCTTCAATTCAATTTTCTCTCCCAAATCATGAATATCTTCCTTTCATAACAGAGCTTTCTTATAAAGGATTTTACAAGGAAAACCAAGTTCAAAGCAAACTTAAATGGAATTTCCTCCTCTTTGTGCCACAACCATTACCTGACCAATTCCTGCCTTTCCACGCAAAATGTTCTTTACATCGTGCTGAATTAAGTACAAGAACACTCTCTTTCCACCCCTGCACATTATTTGTGTGTAACAGTTCAGCTTCTCGACCTGCATCCTGCCAAAGTATCAGATTTCAGGTCGAGTTTGGGCAACATACACAGTGCAAAGATTTGCTGCGACACTATCAGTGACCAAGGTTTAACTGTGTGTGACCTCAGAAGAACCAAGCCTCGTGTTCGATTTGTTCCAGTTATGATCAAATAGTGCCCTCTATCATAGAAGCTTGGCTTGGGAGAGCAGCATGCATGGATGATGCCTGCTACCAAGCACCTTTTGGCAACTGTAGCTGAGAAAAATGAGCTCCAGATGGATTTAATTCTTCTACTGAGGATTAAAAGATGGTGACAAGCATATGTTGTTCGCACTGCAGGCAAAATGAATGCATCGGACGGCTTCTTTTGAGAATCGGCTTGTTGACTCACTTGACCTGTGATTTTGATGCAGCTTTTGCAACCAACAATCAAGACAGATGGCGGCAAACACACTGTATTGAAACAATAAAGTTTGATTGATTTCTTGCCTGGTCGACTTCTGAGATGTATTAAGACACAAAAGACAATTCTTTTAAATCCGCCTGGGAATAGAAGTATTTCTTTTTATATTTTGTTGCCTGTTCCTCATATAACTCTGTGTTGTAGTTTGAGTTGAACTCTTTTTTTTATTTATTGCTAAGACCAGAAGGAAAGCCAAAAATCTTGTGCTGTAATGGTTTTAATGATTTAATCTAATCAAATAATAATGATGTGGTCAAAGTGGCATTTGAAACAAAGAAGATTTTTTTTTTAAATTATGAAACAAAGATGCATGTGTGAGCTCAAAGACTCTTATGGGAACCCACTTGATGAATGATTATGACACATAATCTAATTAATGTAATCTAATAAAACTATTAATGTCATTGGTATGTGGCAAATGCAGGAGCACATGATGCAAATGCCAACTGTCACATGATTTGTTTTCTGTATTTAGGTCAGCAAACTGCAACAAATTTCATACACAGGCTAAAACACACATGCACTCTTCTTATGCTACATTGCACTTTTCACTGCAGTGATTAGAGAAAAGTTCTCACCTACCTTAGCTTTGCTCTGAATCAGCGTTGACACAAGGATGGTCATCTGGTACGTGTTTGACAATGGAAAACACCAGACTCCTCTGTCACACACATTGAAGCAAAAAGATCCTTTTCATATATTCAGTTCCACTCCACAGAAAGGAATTTGCCGTTAAGTAAATTTGACACTTCGTCATGTGGCACTCTTCGTCAGTGCATTGCCTGATGTGCTCCTCCTGCACAGAGGGAGTTCAAACGGAGACTAACTGTTTCAGCTGACAGACGGCCCTTTTTAAAGACCTCCCACCTCTCCTCTGTCTGACAAGACCCAGCGTCCTGCGCCTCTGCAGATGTGTTCTGACAAATTGTTTTTTTGGGGTTCTAGATTGACTGGATAATTTAATTTACTTCAACACGCCTTGTAAAGGAAGTATTAAAAAAATGAAAAAAGTTGGCAGATAAGAAATAAAAAGCCTGCGGGAGCCTAAAGTGCTGGCAACATCTGTTCTTGTTCTTGAAATTCTATCCCTTGAAAGCCGCCTGCATTTAGATTTACACAATTCCACATATACGAATTCACAGGGTAACAGAATTTTGATCAGCAGCAATGCAGGACTGCTTTCCTAAGGAGACCTGCTGGGCGAGAAAAAAAAAGCGGTGCACTTGATGGTCACGGAGAATGTCTGCAGATCACCGTAGGGGTTTGCAGAGGTTGTCGGAGGTGAACGAGGTTCCATGCTGTTCGAGGAATCCTCAACTCTTTAGGGGTTTTTTTCAAATCAGCGTCACGTTACACTACAAGAAAGTGGGGCTTACTGGGACAGTGGGTGTGTACTACTATTTGTGAGACCTGACCTAACCCCAGGGAGAGACACATGCACATAAATGTCTTAATGAGCTACTTTTGATGGTGGATTATTCTCAGAACAGATAAATGGACTCCAGGAGGGGGAGAAAAACATTTGGCCTGGGATCTATTAGCAAAGGAAGTGAATTCCTACACTTCGCATTATGAACACATTCCTGCAATCGTAAACCTAATGTCGTAAACTCATGTATCTGAGTCATTTATTGCTGTCATACTGTGAAATGTACTGCTTGCATCATTAGGAATTGAATCAGGGGAGGGAAGTGACTGAGACTTTGTACTCAAGTACCACAATTAGTACAATTTGGAGGGATTTTATTTCACAGGGACAGTGCATATTACAGTAGATATGCCAGAATTAGCTCAAAGGCTTATTTTCATCCTTAGTCTCTGGCCAGATGTAAAAAAGTTGGCAGCCATAAAATACAAAATCAAAAATTAAGAAATAATTTTATAGCAATAATCAAGTTGTATGGCATGCTATTTACTCAAAGCCCAAGCCATTAATTACTTGTGCTTGAGTGTCTCTATTTTGTGCTACTTTTGACTCCACTATGTTAATCTGACAGCTAGTTACTTTGCACATTAGTTGTATACAACAGAATGTAAAGTAGTTCAAATCAACTCTCCAACAACAACATCTGATTAACTCACATGTTCCACTTATTATTGATCTGATCATATAATAATTGAACACTGGAAGCAGCCATGAGTGTGCATCTTCTATGACATGAGTTCTTTTGATACTCAAGTAATGTTTTTCATAAATCTTTTCACACAACACTGTGGTATAAACTTTTATTCCAAGTCTTTGTAAAGCAACAATAAATATTTGTTCTGAGATGATCACACCACAGAACCATATTATCAACCACCCAGCCAAATTTGAAGAACTGAAAAAAAAAATCAGCAGGTTATCAGCAAGATTATGTCTCAAAATCATGAAAAAATTAGCAGTTTTCTCTGCTCTGAAACGTTGGGGATGTGTCGGCTCCAATGTCTCAGCGTCAAACACCATTACAACCTGAAAACAACCAGAAACATAGACTATCTGTCCAGCATCTTTATTGGACATGCCCACCAGCCACCATGGCCACGGGATGGTGACAGGATGTTTTTCTTCTCCAGTGTTGAGTTATTGGAAGTGAAGTGAGCTACAGTGAACTGCTGGCGGACTGATGCATCTGTTGCAGCAGTGAGCCATTTTTCAGATCCGGCCAAAAAATCTTTAACTCAAGACCTGACATCCCATCAGATTAAGTTGTAGCACTTACAAATGAGACCATACCCCCCCTCATTTTATTCATTTTTTTATTTATTTATTTGTATTTATTTATTTTTATTGTATATATATACATATATATATATATATATATTTCCTTCTTTTCTTCTCAATGTATTTCTATGTTGTTGTTGTTTTATGATATGTAGAGAGGTATCATACATCTACGCACATGGATACAGACAAGTAATTTACTGTCATCATTGGTAGTATCATTTGTCAACTATCAGTGTTTTGTTATTTATCATCAATGATGTGTCAGAATTCATAGGTGGTCAGGGGGAGGGAGGGTTATGCTGTTCAAGGGAGACCCACAGTGTTAACCAATTTATCCTGGAAAAGAGATGTAATGTGTTAAAAGTTAAAAATCAATGTGTAAAAAAAAAAAAAAAAAAAAAATCTTTAACGCAAAAAATCTTGAATGACAGTTTAACATTCTAACTCCACAATTCAGTGCAACATAGTTCTCAGTCTTTTCACGTTTTCAGCAACTACAGTATTTTCTAAAATGTATAAATGTGTTCAGAAGAAAAACTTGGAATTTCCTTTAAATAGACTGTAAATCCTAACTCTATAATGAAGAAAAAATGGGGTGCAGCTCAGTAGACAGAGCTGTGTTGGTAGACATAAATAATATAACTGGAGATCTATGCTACAGGTAGCTGTGTGTGTTGTGTTGAAACAGAGAAATAAGAATGATAAAAAGACACTCAGATTGATTCATGTAGATTATTACAGCTCTTAATATCAAACACAAACTTAATTATAACGTATCCAAACAATATTAACAGAGTAAATGGCAGTAATCTAGTGTTTAATACAAGTTTAAGTAGGAGAAAACTCTAGAAAAAGTATTACTTATTCTGCTATCATTGTGTGCTGTTTGTTTCCCTCTACACATGCCACAAGCTACCTGGCTGCCTGCCGCTTATTCCAGCAAAATCTTTTTCCATTTTGGCTCAACCGAAATCCCAGCTCTAATTGACATGGTTCACTACTGATGAAAACCAAAAATATTCATTTGAACCAGCTACCTACTATTGTTTTCTGAAAGCCTGTATCATAATCATCACTATGAACTCACCAAATAAATCTGCCAAACCATTGCCATCGAGTCCTGCTGCTACAAATTAGAGGCAATGGTGCTTGAGATTGGTCTTGGTCTTGAGACTGCTTAAGGTCTCAGAATCGACTGCATTTTTACTCAGTGATGTGTTGATCTCAGACAGAGGACTCCAGATGTTATTTCAAGACCGGTAAAGACTGCAACCACGGGGATATTGATGAACTGCCAGTGCATTGTCGAATTTATGCTATACATCTTGCATCAATACTGAATATGTCATCAAGCCCCAGTTGCCAAGGCCACTGCCCCTTCTGGGGCAAAACTCATAAAGGGAAACATAGGAAAATCCTGAAAATCTGCTGTGCAGCAGGTTGTAAAACATACAAACATACAAATCCATCATGATCTATGGTTTTGCACCCTTCCTGGAAAGGAGAAGATCCCAAAAAGAGAGCAGTAAGAATGTATGAGCCTCCAGAGAATGGCAATTCTCTATTGAGAAGCAGCAGTGGTAATTTATTTTTTATAAATATCACTCAGCTCATTTATGCTGAATAAGAAATTAGAAACCGAGGTTTTCGGTCCGTGTATATTTTGGCAATTGGATTTTCCGTTCAGAAACGGGTATTCAAAACAATAAATGAGTGGTTATTTGATTTTTGTTTGAAAATACAAAAAAAATTGAAATACGAGGTGTTTTTCATTGTCATGCTCGAAAAGGATATCTAGAATTACAAAAAGACGTTTAGCTCAGTTGGTAAAGATCCTGGTCTTTGATTGAAAGTTATTACTTTTATGGGGCTGCTGGTTCGACTCCCACCTCTGGCTTTTTGCTGCGTGTTATCCCCTCTCTCTCTGATCTGTTGCTTGTCTACTCTTTGGCTGTCCTTGTCAACTAAAGCAAAAATGCCCCCAAAAAATAACATAACTTGCTTTGATTTTCATTTTCTATTTATGTGTAAATATTGAAGTTAAAAGCATGCGGCATTGTGTGTGTGTGTCTCGTGCTTGGCTGAGGTGAGCACACACATCTCCACAAACACCTTTCATTTATATTTAACAGCCATGCGGGTCTGTCTTTAAAGTTAATGTAAACTCTGCCTGATATTCATTAAGATGAAGAACAACTCAGAAAGACCTGAACACTTGTGGCATTTATTGAAGTGCTGCGGCAACGATATCGTAGGAATATCCACTTATTACAGTTAATTTCTCTAATAAAAAGAAATGAATTATTATTATAAGCCTAATAAATCTCAACAGACCCACAAATTGCGCATGGGACGGGATCAAAGCCACCAGATCATCTTTATCAGAGTAACTTGTCGACGCAAGGGGCTGGACAGGGCAGGACACCTCTGCCTGCCTGTTGCAAGACGGCGAAGGTGGATTTGTACAAACCTTGAATAAATTAAATCGATTGCGGCTCGGGCTTTACACTTGCGCTTTAGATCAGCAGATAGGGCCCGATGTCTGACATTAGCTTTTATGCTTCAAAATATTGAACAGGGAAGATGCAAACTGTGCGCTGTACTGAAGGGATAAAACGCCCTGAAGTGATGTTATCTAAATTTCAGATAAAATTCCAGATGAAGCCCAAAGCTTCAAGAGCACTGCAATAATCCAGAATACATCTGGGTGACAGATTATGATGAATTTATTTTCAGCAGATGTCTGTGGCAAAAAGCGCCCCTAATCAATGAAAGATGCCAAATATCCTGAAGAATTCAACCGAAGCCTCGCACCAAGTGACTGGAAGCTATTTCTTTAGAGTTTTGCATTTTAACTTTGAGTGATCATTAACTTTAAACCGACCATCAAACAGTGAAGCGCACAGTGCGAGCTGTCTGCTGCACTCAGCAGCAGCCTCTGAGAGCGAACAGAACGGAAAATCTGTTTCAGCTCAATATCATCAATATCATGACTTTTAAATCATCAAATTACTTGATTTAACGAATTTCGTTTGTTTAAAATCGTGTTGATATCGTTATAACACAGTGCCGCACGCTTTTAACTTCAATATTTACACATAAATAGAAAATGAAAATCAAAGCAAGTTAAGTTATTTTTTGGGGGCATTTTTGCTTTAGTTGACAAGGACAGCCAAAGAGTAGACAAGCAACAGATCAGAGAGAGAGAGGGGATGACACGGAGCAAAAAGCCAGAGGTGGGAGTCGAACCAGCAGCCCCATAAAAGCAATGATTTCCAATCAAAGACCAGGATCTTTACCAACTGAGCTAAACGTCTTTTTGTAATCCAGATATCCTTTTCGAGCATGACAATGAAAAACACCTCGTATTTCAATTTTTTTTTTGTATTTTCAAACAAAAACCAAATAACCACTCGTTTATTGTTTTTTAATACCCGTTTCTGAACGGAAAATCCAATTGCCAAAATATACACGGACCGTTTTCACACTGAGGTTTGAGGCACGTAAGATAAACAAATATTCACTGTCAGAACCAACAGAAATGAAATACAGGGGGACTCAGCTAAGGAACACTTGTATCCAAATTGCATCTCGGTCTAAATCACTTAATAATTTTAAATGCAGACTGAAGACCTGTCTGATGAACCAAACTATTAAAACAGGAAATATCTGAAATGAACTGACCTTTTTCTTGCTCTGTGTGTTTCTCTTAAGGAGTTGACTGAACACAACTGTGTTTCTGCATATATGCATACTTAATCCCATCCACACATTTGCACATTTATTTATTTATTTATTTATTTATTTATTTATTTATGTTGTTGCTTGATTTATATAGCTTACCTTTTTGACCCTATGGTTGCTTGTTTACGCACTTTTGTGGATTTTTGTCTTTGCTTATGTACAGTGTTGTTTTTGTTAACGATAACGATGACGAAATGATTTCGTTAACGCACCTTTTTTTCATGACTAAAACGAGACGGTGACATAACTCTTTGATGACGAAAATATGACGAGACGTATCTATTGTTTTCGTTGACGAGACGAGACGAGACAAAAATGTTAGTGGGTTGGCTATAGGACTATCAAAATGCATGGCAATACCTCCAACAGTGCGAGCAATCTGTCTGCCAAATGCTGAAAATATCAGCAATTCTGCATCTTGTCCTTGTTTGGTCACGCCCACCACCAGGCATACACGGGCATAGTGCACACCGGGGCAGCCAGTGTTGTCAACTTGGAGACTTTCTCGCTAATTCTGTCGACTTTCCTAATCCTCTTGGCGACTTTTTTGTCCGATGCAATTAGCGACGAATCTAGCTACTTTTTCTGGTGTTATATGAGACTTTTCTAGCGTTTTGAAGACTCTGGCGTGAAAGCACATATCGCTCTGCAGTTAGTCCTCAACGAGCGGCGGATGCTGCCGTGAGCCCCTCCCCGCCCCAAAGCACTCACAGGCGGTCAGTGTCCCAGTAGCCTCGCGCAGCAGGTGTAGCTGCAGTCAGAGCAGAGAGGAGACCCACACCACTCCGCGTCCAGACTACATCACGCATGATCCTGTCCTGGCTTACAGAGCGGGATGTAAATGTGAATGTTTCTTCACTCTAATATCGAATCTTATCAAAGGGTGTTTGTTTTCTTAAGTTTGGTTTGGTTTAGTTTCTAACCTTATGCTCCACTTAGGAGCT
>JAJHUR010100635.1:0-30156 GCA_027495735.1 Lutjanus campechanus | reverse complement strand
TGCTGCTCCATGTCTCCACATGTTCACCTGAGTCTGTGGTTTTCACTGAGCCTGGTACCACCTGAGGCCAAACAGGTGAACCACTGAATAATCAGTATTTCCACATGCTAGATGTTTATCTTCTATACTCAACCGTTTTATGTGTGCTTGTGTACAACTCGTTACACAATGTTCCTCACTGTGCCCCAACATGCTAACCAGCTAAATGTTGCTTTCAATGATATTTCCATAAAAACAGAGAGATTCAAACTGGTTAGGGCACACCAAACCCTTGCTGAAATGTGTGTGTTTACTGGCAGTTTTAAGTTTTTTTTTCTTACTGTCCACAAATTCCATGTAAAGAGCCATAGAGTTCCACTGTTGTCCAAAAACACACTAATATACCACTCTTATGTGCATTAAAAACAAACACAAACAACGAGCAAACAAACAAGTGTCACCTCGCCCTGTATGAAGAGGCTGACAGTGTGTCACACTGCTCTGTGCTTCAATCACTCTTTTCTGCTTCCATCACAGTTAGTTTTGTGGTCTGTGGTGATTTTGAGGTTTGAAAAGTTTGCAGCCTGTCATGTTGTTGCATTGCTCTGTGTACAATGACAGATAAAAAACAAGAGCTAAAAACTTGTTTGCTAACAACTCTGATCACCCTCTCTGATCCGTCAGCTGATAGCATATCAGGATATTTTTTTAATAAGAGCACCAGCTGATATAAAAATATATATGATTCCCTATAATTCATCATTAAAGTGTTCTGCCTGTGTATTTTTGTAGCCTCTATCGGTTTTATCCTGTAACTGTAATGCACACTGAATGACAAAGGGAATGCTCGACTGGAAGAATCTCAGTTGACTACTGGGGCTCCAACTAATGATTCCAATCATCGACTATCAGGGGGCCGCCCTAACCGGGAGTTTGTTTCAACACACAGCACTTTCAACTAGGAACCGTCAGCTCTGAAGGCCACCTTCAATCCTTTTTTAAACAATATAAAATGTTGTTAAAATGGCTTACGTATAGCTAAATACCATGCCTTCATTTAGTATTCAAGGATTTATGAATATGTAATTAGTCTCCACTTCTCCCACACCCCCCAACCTCTATCCCTACCCCTAAGTAGCTGCATCTGGCTTCTCCTGTTGGCTGGGCATCACTGCTAATGATATGTATAGTGACACCCCCTCAATCAATGGGATTGGTTTCTCAGGCTTATGGTGTCATATACCCAGCCTGACTGAATCCATTTTTTTTTTGAGACTGCCCTTACTCGCTGCAGTTTCAAAGCAAGAAATGCTCAGACGTGGCGTTTACTGCTAATTTTGCTCCTGATATCTCTTGTAACACACAAAGTTAAAAATACCATTTTCAGCGGAGGAGGTGTTTAAGATTAACCATTAAGACTCCTGGGGAAAACATCACAGCACTGTTTGAAAAAACAGGCACAGCCAAAGAGCAAGCCTTCCCTGTTCCCAGACTCTCACACATGACTGCATCAGGCTCTGGCAGGTAGCAGCTGCTTGCTAACAACATTACCAATATCTTCCAATTTTCCAGGCAACATAAAGCTGCTGCTGAGCCAAAGTGCTGAGCTCAGGCTCGCCTAATTGAATTGGAGTGAGTGCGGGGCTTCGTACCAAGTGCTTCCTCTCCTCTCGTTGCCAAGGCTCACTTAGATATCCCAGATAATCAATGCCTCCTCTGATGTCTCTGATGTCTTAGCTGCATACTGCTGCTTCTATTCTGGGAGTCGGCTGACTTTGTTTGCTCTGTGGATGTACTCAAAGCTGTGCGAAGCTTATGATGTTCAGCTTTTGTAATGACTGTTAGAGGGGTGTTGATTTAACACTATAATAATGTTGGAGATGATGTTCTGTCACTGTACTTCAGTAAGCCTAGGAGTGGCTACAATCCTCATTCACAGTATATGTAATTATCCATAATTAGTACATGTTCCAGAAAATCAATTGAGAGCCTGTTCAAGGAAAAGTTACCCAACAGTTGTCTGCATTTGGTTAATGCAGTAATGAAATAACTTTGATTTGCAACATTTCCCATAAAGGTCCAACACAGCCAGAAATATTAAAATGGATAGATACATCAGTATGAACTGTATTACAAAATTTATGACAGCAGAGAAATTAATGTACATTGCCTCACATGATATAAGAGCTTAACTTGAAACTCTTAACTGTGATGCAACATGTACAATGCAGAGATTTTATTTACGTTCCTTTAAATTTTTTTCTAATAGGAAATCTAGTCAAACAAGACTTAGTGTGCAGGGGTACAATGCAGTTGGTAGTCTTGTCCAATTAAATATGCCTATACTTCACCATTTGACAGTGAGGCAAATTGTATTTAGGCCTATATAGCCCAATATCACAAATCACAATTTGCCTCAGGGTGCTTTACAATCTGTACAGTGTGCGACATCCCCTGACCTTAGATCCTCGAAAGACTAAGGAAAAATGCCCTGCAATAGATGTTGCATGTACAGAACAGCAAAGTGCCATTATACAGACAGATTTTTGATGAGAAAATTTCTTTGACAAAAACATTAAGGGATGTTAATTAATGTTATGTGGTTTTGGCCGGTTCATTATTACCGATTACTGATTACTGACAAAAACTTGAGAGGGACTGTATAGATATGAAAAACATCATCTGTAAGTCTTACATATATGTTAGCCTGTTAAAAGGAAGCAGAAGCAGGAGCAGATTTTTATTTACAAAATTAAATTTTTTGTGGTTATTATGGTGGATACACTCCCGCTTTTGTCCAAAGGGCCCTCCAAAATCAACATAACAAAAAAATGTTCCTTGTAATAGCTTTAATGAAACAGATGGACAAGCTTTTCCAGTACACAGCTGGTCTATCAGACTGGTGACAGTCTTACTATGCAATGTGTATCATGTACTAGGGACATAAAAATTCGGGAACAGAATCCAGAAAAGCAAAGACTGATGTGAAGGTGAGTTGGAAGCATGTGAATATGAAATGCATTTGCGGCTGCAAATTACATGTAGAGGTTGTGAAGGAAGAAATGGGAGGAAAAGAAAGCAAAGTGCAGAAAATATTATCCGACAGCAGTGAGACTGCAGTTGCAGCTAAGCTCTGTGGTGCTACTGAACAGTCAGCGTGTCAGTCCGTGCATCTTTCAAGAGGATTAGACCAGGTTCAGCTTTTCATTTACCTACAGACACTCTAAACCCCCTTCTCCTTCAGTTATCTCTGAGCTGGCCTGTATCCAGCGATAACTGCTGTCTATGGATATGCCACTGTCAAAACAGCCAGTCCACCGCTATAGAGGAACAATGGACTGCCGTGCCTGCATGACCCCTGGGAATATTCCATTGTTAGTGTGTGCTGAGTGAAAAAAAGGTCTAAGAGTCTTGCAGCTGCTCTGAAAAGTGTCTTTTCAACATGCTTTTGCATTTTAATTGGCTTCATCCCTCCCAGGCTGGTATTATCTGATGGCAAACATCAACTGAGTGTGAAATTCAAAACCTTATCAGTGTGAAATATTAATCTTAAGATCCCCTAAAAAATTATTTGTAACCCCAACACACCAATGCCCCCCCTCCTGACACCTCCCAAAGCCCGCCCATCTGAAAAATCTGTTTACGGTGTCCATCCTGAGTGATACCAAACAAGAAATCGGTCAGAATGTGTCCACTAGGCCTATTTCAAACAGGAGGCTCAACAAAGAAAGAGAGACAAGAGAGATTTGTGAAGCAGCAGAGATTCTGTTAGACCGCCGTCACTGAGAAAGCTTTCTCTTTAATATGTCTAGATAATGTATTAGGCCATTGCAGGCAACATTGGAAATTAATGCATAGAAATGTTTTATGGTAACTTGTAATTTAGAAGTTTAAGATAAAATACCTTGATTTGTCAGGTATTAAATTCCTTGGACTTAACAATACACTTTTCTATATGCTTATTTCAGTTTCAGCTTTGTGACAGCAAATATGCTATATCACATGGGCTTAAAGGGACAATTCACCCCAAAATCAAAAATACATATTTTTCCCCTGGCCTGTAGTGCTGTTCATTCACCTAGATAGTTTGGGAATGAGTAGCTGAGTTTTGGAGGTATCAGCTGTAGAGATGTCTGTCCTCTCACCAATAATGGAACTAAATAGCTGATATCACCAAAACTTGGCAACTAAGACAAAAACAGTAAAGATCTATTAATAGCACTACAAGCCAGAGGAAAAACATTATAGATAAAAGCTCATATAAATATATATTTTTGATTTGGGGGGGAACTGTCTCTTTAAGGATGGCTCTGGGCAAAGTTGTTTTCTGCCGAAAAGCAAACAAATTGATAAACAAGCTAAATGTTTCAGCTTTAACATTAGCACAGAAACTAAACTACAGTGCAAAACATCATAAAAATAATCCAAAAGCACATAAAATTGAAAACCTGAGGGTTTTCCAAAAACAATTTGACAAAGTCACCAAACAAAAAAAAACATCCTTCACTAATGCAGACATCTTTAACAGGGGCAATGTATGACTAATCATTTCTCCACTTTCTAACAACCAAATTTCTGATCAATAAAGCACATGATCACTGATCACTGAGGAGGAAATGTGACAGACGGGTCTATCCTACTGACCCAAATCAGGAAGGGTACCAATCACTGCCCGCGGAAAATGTCATGCAATTAAAATCTGCTCTTCTGTCCTGATTTTCTCCTCTAAAATATTTATGTTCTTCACAAGCATTCCCCTTCCCTCCACGCTAACCTCTCTTTGCCAGAGGGATGGAAATCAATAGCAGAGCTTCTGTCTGCACAAACATCCCAGCTGAAGCGTGTTCAGCTGTATTCCACTCTGCTCTCCATATTTAATGAGGCCGTTTGAAGGCTTTTGATCTTGCTTTCATCAATTAGGACATCTTCCTCTTCTAGAGTGACTCTTAAGAAGCTGGCCAGGCTCACATTTTGGCAAAGAGTTTGTCTTTAGAAGAATAACATGTTCTTCATAGGTTTGATGTTAAAAAACCTTAAAGATCCAGTGTGTAAGGTTTATGGGGATTTACTGCCAGAAATTGAATATAATATTCATAAGTATGGTGGGTGATGCGAGGTGTTTGCCATCTGCAAGCTCACCACTAAATGCCACTCAGTCCTACACATCGGTTCTTTAAAGCACAGGTGATATGCACTCACCTCTAAGTCAACCACACTAATGCAGATACGTTTGAAAATGTATGTGTCAAAGATTATTTTCTAAACAATTAGATGTTTAGTCAATAAAATGTTAGAAAATGATGAAAAATGTCGATCAGTGATTCCCAAAGCCCAAATGATGTCCTCAAATGTCTTGTTTTGCCCATAACCCAAAGATATTCACTTTATCTTCATAGAGGAGTGAGGAAACTAGAAAATATTCACATTTAAGAAGCTGGAATTTTTACTATTTTTTAAAAATTACTCAAATTACTCAATTACCAAAATAGTTGGCGATTAATTAAATATTTCTGATATTGACACTGGTATTAAAACAACAATATTAAGTTCACAAGGTTTCAAAAGGAGCAAATCCTCAGTTCAAGTTTTTAAAGAAAAAGACCATTAATCAATTCTCAAAATACTTGCTGATTAAGCTTCTGCTGATTGACTTCTGCAAATTTTTGAAAACAATATGATTTAAACTATGCCTGTATATTGGCAAGAATCTGGCAATACGATACGTATCATGATACAGAGTTTATGATTCAATATATTGTGATAGTGTAAGCAAGGTCATATATTGCTATATTTCTAATCTAATTAAATTCCAGTTTAAGAAGTTTACTCTTTCATGTAATCAGAACAGAGAGACAATATTGCAGTATCCAAATGTACATATATTTTCTTAAACCCTTAATTTGAACATTATGAACTGTATAAAACCTTGTAGCTTCTCACCAGTGCATTCAGTAAGAGTGTTTAGAGGCACCAACAATCTATAGGAACAGAGTAACACTTCGAGCGCGATGCAGAGACCCTTATCAAATGTTTTACTGAAGACTTTTATTCATCTTTTGTAATCATGACCTCCCTCTCTAAATCACCGTCACCTGGCGCAGTGAAATAGTTTGGCCTTCAGTGTGGGTGTCTGAAAACACACAACATGATACACTGCACCGCACACTGCTGCCAAATGCCAAAAGGCAGCATCACCCTTTAGCAGAATTCATTAGATTAGCACTGGTGAAAAGGGGTCATTCTGCTGACTGATGTATTTTTCATGAACAGTTGCTTTCATCCTGAGGGGAGGAGATGGAAATCGTCTTCATCTGAAAAACGAAATGGATACTCAGGGAATCGTCTGTGACAGCATCTCTGGTGAAGACTGTTTGCTGGAGCAAATATCTTAACAAATGTAATTTACATTCAAATCTTACCTTTAAGAAATTAATAATATAATAGGGCTGCATGGTTTGGTAAAAAAAAGTCACATTGTGATAATTTTGACTGAAGTTGCGATATGCAACACAAGTAGTGGAAATGATCAGTTGTGCATTAGAATGTTCAAGTTCACTGAAAAAAGAAACTATTAAAATCATGATTAAGTGATTTATTGAGGTCTGTACCAAACAAACATGTTTTCTTTCATCTATGTAGCACTACAGTTCCTCATTATAATGCTGTTCCTTTTTCCAAAAACTGCAATTTGGTTCTGGTTCTGCGATTTGGATACTGCAATTGGCCATATTGCGATTTTACTGCAATTGCAATTAATTGTGCACCCCCTATAACACAGCAGCTCATATTCCCAGACCAGTGGATTAAATTGGAGAAGAGAGGTCAACTAGGCTGCATGCATGTGATGGAGGTCCAGTTTACAAGACTTAGAGATTATTTAAATTACTCCTGATCATTTTCCAAAACATACTGTTGCATTTCAGTGTGTTTTTCCAGCTTTCTGTACAACCACTAGGGTTGAGGTAATCCATCACAGTGAACATCACGCTTGCTTTTATTGTTGCCATTATAATGATTTGCAGGACATACCCAATCCCACTAACGGGATGTTTATTGTGATAAAGTGTTTTCCACATGTAGAATTAATTTGAGCGACCCACCCAAATGGATTTACTCCCACCCACATGGCTTTTTTTAAAATTCATATTTTGACATTTATTATTCCTTTGGGGAGTTGCAGTTAAAGCTGCCAATTATTTGAAGAAATTAGGGAAATAAATAAATAGCAGCTACAAAGCCAACTTCAGACACTCGAGCACATAGGAGCAGGAACAATGTGGTAATGACAAACAAACAAACAAACACTGGTCGACCAATATGGGTTTTTCAATAACTGGTGCAGATATTTAGAGAGCATGGCGGCTGATATACAGTTCAAGGCCAAAAAAAGTCATGGTAATAACATGCACATTACAGTCTATATACATTTTTATCTTAGCCAGTAACATGTTGTTTTAGATGTATTTCTTTTCTTAATTTGGCTAATTAATCAAGAATTACATTAAGTTATGCTGTAGATTTCCCGCCTTTTTTCTTGTGAAGAACAACAAAACACTTAGTTTTGCAATTTAAGTACTCAGCAATTTAATTTCAAAGTAGCAGTCCATTACCACAATTTTTTACCACATTTCCACCAAGATACTTTTAAAAGTAACATTCCCCAACACTACTAGTCCATAACTGTTAAAGATAAGATTAGTTGTCATTTAGGATGGTACATTTAGAAAAGACAATTGTGAACGAGGAAAATTTAGGCAAAAGGTTACAGCAGGATGCATGAAAGTTCTAGTACAGAGCTAAAAACTAATTTTTTCAACACCTTCCCAAAACTCCCAAGATAGAGTGCTAACACCGCTCCACAACAGTCGGCAACGATCAATACTGCTTAGCTCAAACTGCAGATAACTGCCCTGATTCATCCTATCTCTAGTAACAAATACAGACGTTTTATTATAAAAAGTTAAAGGTATATTATGCAACATTTTCCTAAAAATGTATAGACTTGTATAACATAACCCATTTCAGTCATCACTAATGACCAACTATAAGTGTCTGTGTCTGTATCTGCAGACTATGCCCTCTGCCTATATTTCCTTATTTTTCTCATTGTTTCACTGTGCTTGGGATGCTATACCAACCCAAAACGTCAGTATTCGACATCCTGAAATCTTTCTGGTGCACCTACAAACAGCATGATATGGTAGGGTCACCATATCATAAGTTAGGTTGTGAATGCGATCCTGTGCAATGAGCCAAACATATTCTCAACCTTTGGGAAACACCAAATAACTGGAATGAACACATAAAAAAAATCAAAAAAAGACTTTGGAATATCTTTGAGAATCTTTAACAGTAATACGTGTATGCTTTATATAAAACTGGCAAAAATAAACAAAAACGCTGGTATGGTCCTTTAAGAACTTTCTTTCATTTGCTCCCCTCTGCTCTATCTGCTCTGCTTCTACACCAGGCTTCCCTCTGGGAGGAGTGGGAGTGTGTGAGTATGCATGTATAGTAGACCACCAGCTTACTGCAGCAGCAGGCAGTGATCAGATAGTGGCTGTCAGCCCCGGAGCAATAGAGCCAGGTGATCTGAGCTCCTACACCCAGGAAGCAATCATCTGACTGGGCACAGCTCCATCAGATTTTCCCATTACAGCATGGTGGATGAAGTTAAAGGAGCTACCGTTCCAAAGTGTAGCTACTCTAAACCAGCAAAAACAGATGACTTGTGTTTGAAATTATAATATAATTCAAATTCAGATCAAACCTACAGAATATTTCCTATGGATGTGGGCAGCATACTCACAGCAGAAGCAGTCTCCAGTTAGCTCAAATGCATGTAACTACCATGCATATTGCAATATTTTTCCTTTATTTTTTACAAATGAACACCACTGAAGCTGTTATGGAAAAACTGGTGAGGAGGGTGGAAAATATTCAGTGTTTAATGTACATGTCTAAAGCCTATTGTAACATATTATTATGACTATGAGGTCATGAAAACTATTGTTTAGCGAGTGAACTTATCCACTAACTCAATAACAATACAGAATACAGTCATGACTGTCTGACTTGCCTCCATGTGAATGCTCTGTGTTATGTTTCAGAGAGCTCATTGTGTATTATTTTCCACAGTCCACACAACAAAATGCACAACTAGTATGTTCAGGACCTTTGTGATGAGCAAGCATGACACAACATGAGAAGATCATCATCACAAGAGGGTAAATCTGTGCCAACAGGCCAATCAGCTGAGACTAGAGTGACTCACCACTACTGTAAGCGTACGGGGACTCGGCCGATCCGTCCTGCAGGCTGTCCAGGATCTCTCCTTTGCCCACATCGCTGTCTCCAACCAGGAGGAACTTGAGCAGATAGTCGTAGCTTTTCACTGGGCTGCCCTGGCTGCCCATTGTGTCTCACATCTGAGCCCAGGGGCAGCAGAGACCGAAGATGAGTGACTCTAAATTCCCCAAGACGATGGATAACCAACCAACCCCCTTGTGTGTTATTCAACACACTTGACCAAAACAAAGGCAATGTTTGTTATCCCATGAACTTGTTGAATGGGGGTCCATCAGCATAAAGTCCTTTTGCCTGATAACGTCAACAGTCTTCCAAACTGTGAGCAAGTAGGTAATTTTCAGGCTAAAACAGGGCAAACAACAGTCTCATGGGAGTGTTTTAGTTGAGAAATGGGTGGATGCCAAAAATATGGTTGTGAAATGCAAAACATCCTTATTGCTTATTAAGAAAAATAGTCTGGTCACATGTAGGACTGCAACTAACAACTATTGTCATCATCGATTAATCATTTTCTCGATTAACTGATTAGTTGTTTGGTCCATAAAATTTCAGGAAATGGTGATAAATGTTTTCCCAAAGCCCAAGATGACGACCTCAAAGATATTCAGGTTATCATAGAGGACCAAAGAAGCCAGAAAAAAATCACATTTGGGAATATATTCTTTCTTAAAAAATGACTCAAAATGATAACTCAATTGTCAAAATAGTTGGCAATTAATTCAATAGTTGTCAACTAATTAATTAATCGACTTATCGCAGCTGAAGTGGTGCTCAGTGGAAGAAAAACTTTACCTAATGTAAACAACTGGAACTGTCTTTCAATCTGGTGACTGACAGTCTCTCTTGTGCCAAACACCTTCTATCTTAATGACAGATTAAAATATATTAGAAAAGAGGAGCACTGACATTCAATGAGCAACTATAGCTGTATGTGGACAGGATGACTCTTGTAGGCTTGGTGGCAAAAATCTATGTAAGGAAGAAAAAACATGTTTATTGTCCGGAATGGTAATTATAAGATGTGGCTATTACCACTTTATGAGCAGATATCTCTTCTGGGATATGGTTTATGTTAAGGAAACGCACTAAAAAACCTAGAGGGTGTAACTCTTGTCTTTTTGTTCCCAGTTAAGAAAAGCTTGCTGGCTAAGTCAGCAGGGAAACAACAAGCTAGCCCTGCCAGAGAGCTAGCCAGTTAGCTTAGCTATTACCACTGGTGCTAACGTTCCCAGAGCAGTCAATAGAGACGAGAGTTGTTTAAAGACTCTGCCACTGGTTATGCTATGCTACACACAGCCACATATATCATTGCATTACCCTTTATAAGCCTGCTTCCCGCTGAATAAAAAGAGACTGTTTGTATTTAACAGCAAGCTAAATGCTAACTTAGCTAGCGCAGCTCAACTTCAACCGACGTCCGTGTAATTTCAGGGCCCCCTTGTCTTTCTTTAGTCCGGGATGACAAAGATTCCCGTAACTTCACTGCGTTATATCCAGAAAATATCGGTATCTGCGGTGGGATCAAAACGCTGTGGCATTTTTACGTCCAGTCCAAATCTCTGTAGAAGTACTCGGTAATCTCAGTCCGCGATCCTGCCATTTTTTTCCATTATATTCAGTCATAATCACAGCTGTGACTCCTCAGTACCGCACAACAACACTGAATACGCTGCTGACAGATCGGCTGCTCGCCCTCCCGCTCTGTTCCCGCCCTCTCACTACAAGCCCCGCCTTTCCACTCAATGATTGGACGCCGACTTCACGGGCACATACGCGGCGGCGTACATTGGCCGAGCAAAACGTCAATCAAAGTTTGCTGTCAACAACACGCAGATGGTGTAGAAACAACAAAGATGATTCATTTCTCACTGAATACAGAACAATGGCAAAAAGACATCTTACCATGTGAATAAAACATGATTAAATCGAAGCTCTGAAATGTCCTTATTTGTTTAAGTTAAGTACTGATACTCTTAGGAGGCCTTAAGCAAAATTGCAGACACAATTTTGAGGGATTTTGGAATTTATTTTGCCCTTTAACAGCCAATACAATAATATCCTATCAGTTTCATTTATGGGCATTAGACCCTGATCGATATGGGATTTTTGAGACTGGATATAAAGTTTAGGGGGGGAATTACTGATATAATAAATTTTAAGACCTTAAAATGAAATGCTTTTGCCAGATTGCTAAATTACAGTAGAATAACAACAATAGAACGCCAAATAAGTAAAATATGAGTATAAAATATAAAGTTTATCATATTCTATGTGGATTTTGCACCAATATGATAATGCAAAGGTACTCAGAAAGCTGCTTTCTTAAAATAAGAACTAAGTTAAATATTATTTAGTATGTTAAATAATTGAACATATACATTCTGAACCAAAATAGAAATGAGCACTTAAGAAAATGAATAAAAATGAAACAGCAGCATCAGTTAATTGCGAACAGTTTTTATAGTTTCAGTCAATTGGAACCAGGTTGCAAAACAAGACTCATAGCGTCTGCACATTTACGCACACATCTGCACATTTTATCTTGCAAAAAATGCCTACGATCTTTGCAACATGCATCACATTTTTTGGATATGTTTATACACTGCATACATGTGTATATACTGTATATTTACAAACCCTTCCTACTAACACACCAAGAAGGTTTTCCTGAAATGCTAGGCTGCTCCTTGAAAATTCAGGTTTTGTACTGGCAGAAATTATTTTTTGATATGACTGATGGAGCATGAAATTAAATGAACAATAAATCAGAGCTGATAATGTTAGATTCAGTGCAATTTTCTCTTTTAAAACACTGTAATAAAACTGATTCGAGGGGGAATAAGATGTTTTTCTGCCATTTCTTCCTGTAATTTGAAGGAGGGAACATGAATGATATTATTAAATGAAATGTGTTGTAGCCTACAGTAGTAGGCTGCGCTGTGTTTGTGTGTGTTTGATGCTATCTGTGTCAAATCTGTTTATGTAACATTATGACTCACCTCTCTTTAGATTTGCCAGAACAATCTCCTGAGGATGAACGCCTCCACACACGTAATAAATGAAGCATACAGACTTTTGTTGGCTGCAACAGCTTGAATGAGATCATTAAAGATAATATAATGAGTAAGGCACATTTAAAGTGGCAGCATTATTTCTACAAGATCCATTCATCCCGCTGGAGCTCACTACAGTACATACTCTTGAAAAAAAGTACTGATTGATCAATTGATTGATTGGGTAAAAATTAATTAAAGGCCCTCAGAGTTATTGCACATAAAAATGTTAATTATCCTTCAGAAACAAATCTACCTGTTATCCTCTCAGGATATAATGTGAATTTTATATTTAAGCCGGTGAATTAAAGCTAAATTTATTAAGCACAGGCCACATATGGCTGGCAGCATATGTTGCTCCAAAACCTGTATGTACCTTTCAGCGTTTTTAGGGACTTCACAGATGTGATAGTTACCCATGATGCCATCAGTTTGAACATTAAGTATCTCGTCTTTGCACTGTATTCAATTGAATACAAGTCGAAAAGTATTTGTAAATCATTGCATTCTGTTGAGGTGATTTCCACAGCATCCCAACTTTTTGGCACCAAGGCTGTAAAACTTACTGTTTTTGTGCCACAAATTGTTATTTTTGTGCTTTTTTTTCCCTGAAAAGCTTCAGCCTGGTTATAACAGGGAAGTGATTTCCCCTTAATTGCTTTCTGGGCCACTGTTAGAACAAGAATGCTGAAGGTTTAAAAGAATTTTAATTATTTGCACCATAAAACCTTTACACGCACACACGATTAACAAGCAGAGGATAAACTGCAAACATTAAAGCAAGTAAAGGTAATTATGAGCCATACGAATCATTCTGTGTAATTACTGCAACATAAAAAACTCAACAAGAATTATGAATCAAAATGTGGTCATCAGTCTCTGGAAATATTATTGCCCAGGTCCATATGAAATTGTGCTACTGTCATGAATGACAATGTGTACAAATATCTCCACCATCAATATCATACTGGAATGTTTTCATCACTGTAGTTTTGCAGGCAGATCTTTCTTCAATTTGTGTAATTGTCTAAAAACCACTGACATACTACTACTATAATCTACAGGATTTATAAAATATTGCAAATATAAAAAAACAATCACAGGATTACTGTAAGACTGGATGCGTGCGTGCTGCAGCAGCATCCAGGGGGATTCTGATTGTAGTTTATGGTTAAATAAAACCCATTTAATCTAAGCACACAAATTCTGTTTGGAATTAATTATTAATGGAGCAGCTCCGGGTTTTGTCTGTTATTGACAGTATAGATTAGATTAAATCATGTAAGACTGTCGTGATTTCCATTCCAATTCTTTTATTACCTGCTTATGAACAGATGAGAACAGATCATCCGAAAAGAAGAGACATCAGTATGTTAAACAGATATAAATTTTATTAAATGGCAATGGGACGTTTAGAACATCTAAACAGGGGATGATCAAGTTAAAGGTTAACACAGTATAATAAAACAAACAAATAATTCACATGAAAGAAACTGTTTGGAATTTGGGAAATCGTCTTGCTTGCTGCCTCTCCTAACCAAGCTAGTGTTAGTGTTAGCTGATTACTTTGTGTTCACTAAACTAACTTAAGTAACCTGGCCCTGCAGGGCTGGTAACATATAATCTCCCCAGCTCCACCCTCTTGTTCAAATATGGTTTCTTCTGGCTCCAAAAACCCAAGATGACAACAGCCAAAGTGGTAGTCCACAAACTACTGGGTGACATCACGAGGACTTTGTCCGCTTCTTTTATAACTTACAGTCTACTGTCCAGTACAAAGATTAGCCACAAAGTGCTTCACCTAGCTTAGACTTAAAATGTGATCTGCACCCAGATACGTTATCCAGAAAAGGAAAATACATGTTAATGCTGGATGTAAATGCTACATGAACGTAACGTGATCAGATCTGCCTAACCACATCTGCAGGCAGTCTGGCTTATACTGTGTTTGGATCTTAGGTAGGTGTAAACGCAATCTGTACAACAATCTGGATAGTGTATCCTGATTCAGATCATATTTTAATCCCAGGTGTAAATGGAGCGTTTCTGAACCTGCTGTCAGACACGCTCCACAGCAGTCTTATTTGCAGTTCACCTATAGTTTGTACTGAAGACAGGTAACAAGCAAAACCACAAACTTTTTCTTTTAATGCGAGCTGGTTCAGGTTGATTGTTATAAAGAATTCAAGAACATTTAATTTAAATTGACATAAATTGGCACATAAATGGAATTTAAAGAAGACAAATGCTGGCAAACTGACCCCAAGCAGAATCTCTCACTAAAGGATTTACTTTATACCATAACAGATTAGCTTAAGTCTTTGTCTCTCTCGGTCAGACAAATAGTTCCAATATAAATTTAATATGGCAATATATGAACCTAAAATAAAGCATGAAATCATTTAAATTTTACTAAAACACAAAGATTAAAAAAACATAATTAAAAGACATTAAAAAAAAATCAGTTTGTCCAGTTAGTATCATTTAAAGTAGACTCTTGCTAATAATTTAATAATATAAAAGATTACAACTATGTACATGGTCAGTGCAGTTAATGCATAAATACCTGATTTCACCTTTGTTAGTGGGCCCAGGCTGGAGTGGGGCTTTGAGTTAAGATTTTTCTTGAAGTGCTGTTATCAAGGTCAAATTGATTTTCACACTACATACCGAGTCAGCTTGCTCATTTGATGACTCTTTTTTACTTGTGCTACTTTAATGCTGTGTTTTAGCATTAAGCGCTATCCCATAATCGTCTGCAAACTGTTCAGTTGAAGTTATAATTGTCTCCCTTTAACATGACTTGTAAAATCCCTCAAAGTGTTCAAAGTGTTGGAGTAAAGGTCATGGAGTTATTAAACTAAAACTAAAACAAAAAAGTTTAGCCTCCAGTTGGTAGGGCTGCACCGAATGCCGAATACATTCAAAGCTTTTATTGAGATTTTAAACTGAAGCTTAGAATGTCTGTTGTCAAATGATTTGTGTGACACTGGATTACACAAGACTGAAACAATCCAATCCTTTAACATTTGGAGATATCTTGTGTAAAGAAGTTGTCATTTTGTCCTAAAGTTGGTGCTACATGTAAGCTCATGGAGTGTCCAAAATAGGAAGTGTTTACCCTATGGGGAGGATGAATGTGCTCAGTGAAGCAGAATAAAAAGTTGCATGTTGATTGTGAGAGGTATGTCTCTGTCATCCTGGCACATGTGTAACTAACTTGATGTTACTCAAGATAATCCACACGTCACTCAAGATAATCCACACGTCTTATTGTGAGCAGTTTTATGTGGGAACTATTTTCTTTATATGGTAGAATCTACTGGAACTATTGTATTTCTGCTAAAAAGACAGTAGTTCCCACATGAAACTGCTCATAACAGAGTCTGTAGATTATCTTGAATAACCAGGTCATGATTTCTGGAAAGAGACAGTTGAATGTTTAAAATTTTAAATTTTGGTGCTTTGAGCAGCACAAGCTGAGTGTCATCCAGTTCCTTTGTACTGGACAGAAAGCAAACACCTTTACAGCTGAAGTCTGCAACTCAAACCAAAACTATCAAGCTGGATAAATAGCACTACAGGTGTGGGGATTTGGGGGTGAACTGTCCCTTTAAATGGTGTCTGTGTGCACTACAGTAGATGTTTGCGGATCTTACAAATGGACGATTTCACTGACAGCTAGGGGACAAACAAGGCAGGTAAAATAATGTCAAATTGTGGCATCATTTCAACACAAAATAATTGTTTTGGTCCTTCATTGGGAGAAACATGAGGGAGTCTAAGTTCTCATATTTAATTTACAATTCCCAAAAAGTTGGGACGCTGTGTAAAACAGAATGCAATGCTTTGCAAATCCTTTTCAACTTGTATTCAATTGAATACAGTGCAAAGATGAGATATTTCATGTTTTTTTTTGTAAAGATACGCTCATTCTGAATCTGATGCCTGCAACATATTTCAAAAAAGTTGGGACAAGGGCAACAAAAGACTGGAAAAGTTGTGAAGTGCTCAAAAAAACAGTAAACAGGTTACAGGTGATAATATAGATCTGGAGCAACATATGCTGTGATCCAAATGTCTTTTTCAGAGACGTCTCTGCTTATTCCTGCAAGACAATGCTGAGACACATTCTGCATGTGTTCCAACAGCGTGGCTTCGTAGTAAAAGAGTTCAGGTACTAGACTGGCCTGCAAGAAATAGAACAGAATTTAGCTTTCAAAACATCAACAATTAGTTCCCAAACAGTGTTGTTAAAAGAAAAGGTGATGTATCACAGCGGTAAACATGCTCCTGTCGCATGTTTTTTGGATCATTTTGCAGGCCTCAAATTCAGAATGAGTGTATATTTACAAAAAAAACAATAGTTAATCAGTTTAAACATTAAATATCTTGTCTTTGTACTGTGTTCATTTGAATATAGGTGAAAAAGTTTTTGCAAATCATTGCATTCTGTTTTTATTAATGTTTTACATAGCGTCCGAGCTTTTTTGGAATTGGGGTTTGTAATTTCTGACCTCAACAACAACAACAACAACAACAACAACAACAAAAAATGCCTTATGTCATCACAAATGAAGGATATATTCCTCAATAAAATGACTCAGAAGACAGAATTATCGTTTCGCTCTGGACATCATTTTAAGATCACAGTTCTTATAACAGCAGCAGGACATGACTTCTTGCTGGTTTTCGGGTTTGTGGCTGACGTTGCCATGTTCGCTGTGCTCAGAAACACTGACTCATTTTTGTTCTTCTTCAAGCTGACCAGAAACTCACTGATCAGACAAAAAGTGTGGTGAATTGGCAGCTTCAGTCTTTCTGTGACGCTCTTCATGCATTCAACATGAAAGCGTAACTCAAAGGTTTTCGTACCAAATCCACCCTTGTTTCCCATTTCCCCCCTTTCCCTCCATCTGTCTGCCTCCATCTCATTATTTATTCAGTCACTTCCCTTTCCTCTGTCCCCTCATCTCTCATTTTTCTTTTTCTCCCGCTCTCTTACATTTCTGTCTGATGTTTCTCAGTCAGTCTTGGTGGTTTTTTGTCTCCAGGGGTAAATCAGCTCTCCGACAAACAGTTTCTTGGCCAGGGCAGCCCACGAGTCTTTGGGGTAGCAGCTGTAAGTCGGGGTGCGGTAGGTCTGAATCACTGTGCTGCACTTCAGAGGGTTAATCTGAGGAGGAAAACATAAGAGCCTGATAATATGAGCAAATACTAAGAGACAAAAATTAAATGCTTACATAATTCATGTGGTGTAGCTGAAAAAGTATTCAACCTTTACTCCAATAAAACTACTCAAACTACAATGGAAGAATACTTCTTTATACAGAAGAGACATGGAGGAAGATATTTTAGATGACAGAAAAAATAAACTTTTTCATTCTCAACAAAATGTTTGTTTTCTTCCAGCAGGAACAACAATGGGACTTTTGGCACAAATCTTTCAGAGTAAAAGTATACTTTTACTTACCAGGACACTTAAATTCGCATTCAAACCTCTAAGAAAATATCTAAAAATAATGTGCACTGACTAATTTTTTTGTGTCTAACTAATCTCCTCCTTCTCTCTCGTTGAGAAATCTATAATCTATGAATACTGGATGACGATTGGCTCCAGACTAGCTGTCACAAAATCATCTTGTATGTCCAGGTGAGATTTAAAATGAGCACAGAGATACTTTGAAAAAGTATTAACATTAACTTAATGAAGAACAGGTTGACTGCCACCAACTCTCAAAACGACATTTATGACTGCAGGAGAGTATCAGTGACAGGTGCAAAGGCTCTTTACTACATGATTATGTAAGTCATGTGATGTTATACATGTAATCAACATTATGAAATGGCAGCAGTTTGATTAGGTTATTATTATTATCATTATTATTATTATCCGTTATTAATCTTTATTTGTATTTATTTACTTTTCTTACTTATTTTTTTAGTATCATCATTATGTCTATATCTTTCCTTGTACTTTTGAATATTTTGTTTAATTAGCAGCATTTTCTATGATGCTATGATGCACATTTTAGGTGATGAAATATTAAAACTTTTTTTGCTCAATGTATGAAAATTGAAAAATAACTGTTATTAATTTCATACAGCCACTGGAGAGCAGCAGGATGCAGACCCCTGGGTTAGAAAAAGAACTAGATTTTGGAAATTCTTCTCAGCTGGAGGAAACTTGACCAAGTTGACTAGACAAAGTTCTTCTATATTTATATTTATATTCATCTTTAAACAGAAACAAACTGTTACTTCTCACCTCCATCAGCAGGTGAAGGGCCGTCCCAGGCTCCTCACACAGCACCCTGAACTTCACACCCTCTGTAAAATACACAACACACATCAATTAGACAACTACTGTGTATGATTTTTAACCACACCATCCATCCGTTCATTCCTCCATAAATATTAGCACTTTTCTTTAAAGACTATTCAAGACACCTCAGTGACCTGCAGATACCTGCATTTCTAGTTTTTGTTTAATTTGCTACAAAGCTTGTCGGGTCTCGTCAGTGTAAAATTAAGTCCAAAAAGGAAACAACTTGCTTTTATCTTGGTAAGACTGTTTTGAGCATTATTACACAAATAAAACGGAGAGACAATAAATGTGACGTACCTGCCAGTCTGTAGGACCGAAAAACACGGAGACCCACAGCGAACAGAGGGAAGGAGTTAATGAAGTCCACGCTGAGGTGGAGGACACCCTGGAACAGCACCACCACCAGGCGCAGCTGCACAAAACAGAGACACACAAGGGTTAAAAACAAACACTTCCTACTGGATTTAATTAGTGCTGGAGTCACATATTAAACTAGTCCTGAAATGTTGTTAAATAAATTGGAAAGTATTTTTAAAAAAAAGCTTTCTAATCCATAAATCTACCAGTGGACATGTTCCCAGTTTGCATTAAGTGAACAAACTGAGGCAAACATTTCATGATTTATTTACAGGGATACTCCACCAAGAATCTATTTTTAACTATCAAACACAGCCTGTGCAGATTTTTAAAGGTGGTGAAGAAGCTATTTGTGGCTTCCACACAAATAGCAACTGTCGTCATCTTAAATTCATGTCAGTTAAAAGGGATTCCAATGGTGACAGATTTTCACAGTGGTCAAAAATCATAAATAATGTTTAATTGGCCACTAAATAAAGAATTCAGTATTTCTCAACCACGGTATAATTTCTGATTGGTGTGATGACGGCTCTGAAACAGCATTTACGGGTCTGTAATTTCCTGATAATTTCCAAAGAAGTTTAATGGGAAGAACATTTGGTGCTTGTTGTCAGGAACACAGAGACAAAGTCAATGTGCTCAGAGGAAATTCCCCTGAAGAAATCCAAATAATTCAACAAGTTCAACAAGTTTCTGTGAAGGGTTGTTATCAAGGAGTAAACTGATTCATGACTTCAGTACTAGAATCCCGTTTACAGCTACAGATGTGGGCAGTGATTCAGAGGTCAGGAACTGGGTTACAGGAGAAGCAGATTTTGCTGCAGAAGTAGCTTGTGCTGTCGGACACGCTGTTGTAACTGATATCAGCCGCTGTGCTCATTAAAGTGTCTTATGGAAGCCTATTCCTGCCAATGTGATGAAAAAAGATCTTATTATAAGGTATTATAATGAGAAAGTAATTATTTAATATCTCAAAATAATGAATTAGGCCCTATTTGCACGGGACTAGTGTTACCTGGGGACCACTAGTAATTTGTGATAATCACAGATGTCGTCTGTGATCTTAATCCCGTAGGATAATGTCAGTAAATTCAAGTAAAATACAGACTTTGCTTATCCCGTGCGACTGGGCTGCATACTAGTCCTGTACGAAGAGGGCTTTAGTATCTCAAAATAGTGACTTAGTGAATTACGGCTAACCCAGACTAAATGTTTTTTTAGTCAAATCAGATTTGGCCATCTAATACAAAGACTCAATGATCAGTTCTTTTTGTTCAGGTCAGTGTGTTTTAATGTCTTCTTCAGCTGCTGTGTTGCTGTCGGGCATCACCTGCCCTGCTCGCTCTGCGCTCCTTCATGCTGTGAATTAAGGGTTTGTTTCGACCGAACCAGAGTTGGTGATTGTTGAAACAGTGGAAAGTTGAATCAAGACGCTTTTGACTTTGTGAATGAATGTGAATGTGAATGAATTTGAAAAGGAGTCTGGTTAGTTTGGCGAGAGCAATAAATCATCCGTTTCTGGTTAAACAAAACATATCTTACTCTTTAAAAAGGTCTTTCACTGTAGTGATCCTTTTTCATAATGTTGTCAGACACTTAAAATAACTGTCAGCGGCAAAAACAAGCAAACAAGTGTCACCTGCCCTGCATGCTCTGCCAGTGCGCCTGGATGAAGTGTCTAACAGCGTGTCACCCACGCTCCATTTCTATCACTCTTTTCTGCTTTCATCACAGTTAGTTTTGTGGTTTGATGATTAGAAAAAAAATCCAAATACTTTATCATTATTTTAGAAAGTTTCTCACTATAATGATTCACATGATCTTTTTTTTCATTACATTGGCAGAAATTAGCGTCTTGAGCTGTGACTCGTCTTACCAGAGTGAAGACCAGGTAGTAGAGAGCGGTGGTGGGCAGCAGGAACAGCAGGATGGTGAACAGCAGCGTTCCAATGAAGAGCTGAAGCGCCACACAAAAGAACACAGTAAACATCTGTGTCTCTGTGCAGAAGATCATGTTGTGTATTTGTGTGTTGGTGTGTGTTACCTGGTCCAGGTCATAGGAGCAGGAGTCCACCCTCTGCCGCAGGACGTTCCATTTCTTCCCTCTGAAGAGCCTCCAGAGAGATGAGAGGCCGTAGATCTTCAGACAGTACAGCCTGACAGGGACACACACACACACACACACACACACACACACAACTGATAAAAATCACAAAATAAAAACAGCTAAATAACGACAGAAGGCTAGAGGAGAGGCTACAAAAAAATGGAAAGAGGAGAGTGACAGAACAGAGTTCCTATTATCCAGACCTGGAAATGACTAAAATCAAATTTCATACTTTTGCACACTGGGTGGAAACCCTGAGTAATGTGGAATGTAATTTTCTTCTTGTTAAAATGGAATTGGTATTGAAACAGTGTCATTTGGGTAATAGTACTGCTATCAAGAGTTTCTGAAAGATACCCAGGCCCAGAAGCCACAGAAAGAAAAGAAAACGCATTTAAAAATGAATTGTAACCAGTGAAAATGTCTTCTAGATTTATTAAGTATTAACCAATTTAGCGACTTGTGCATAAAACAGTGATGGGATCTATAAAGACACCTCCAAACAAATCCACAAAGGCATTATTATAAATCACAATGAGAGCTCTCTTTCTGTTCTGTACTAAGTATTGGTTATATATACGTATTGGCAATTTATTTTCTTTATCACTGAGCCAATATGAAGCTGAACACAAAGTTATATTTCAGTTCCTTCATTTTCTTGAGTGGTGTCCATCTAAAAAATTAACCAACCAATTAAACTTATTTAAATGCAAAAGAATCCAATCTGGTGCCAAACCCCAACACATCTTCTTCTTCTTCAGTAGAGGTTTGTTTAAAGAAAAGCATCTCTGAGCGGCATCAAACTCAGCCTTTAATGTACACTGAATTTGTGAGATGTCAGTGTTGGAGGAATAAATCACAGGGAGCTTTCTAAAGCTAATTCTGAAGTACAAGTAGAGCTTTTGTGACCGCAGCAGCAGGAGATATTTTTAGTCCAGCCATACAGATTTAATAAGTTACTCCGACAAAGCTTCTCAGACCGAATTTAAACGCACACTCGCACATATTCCAAGAGCTGTTGGAGCATAAATATGTAACAAGGAAAGTGGGTAATATTTCATTATGCACCACGGGCGAGGGAGCCAAGCTATCTTTAGAGCAAATGCATAATTTAGTCAATCCTCTCTCCTCCAGCATCCAAGGCTATTATCACAGTGTTCAGCCTTCCATCGCACCATGGAGCGACTCAACAGAGCTCCACATTAGTCCATTAGGCCTCCTGGTTTAAAATGAATCAGAATGGAAACCGAATGAGGTGAGAGTCATCTTAACAGCCATGATTTAAGAATAATACGAATTAGAATACACCAGATTGATCCTTTAATCCCCAAATAGGAATTACCATAGCAGGACATTTTATCAAATCACAGAAGATTAAAAACAATACAACAAAAGGAGCCAGCGACACAGTTCAAACTATATTTAGATCTTTCTGAGCTACTAAACTATACAGTGAATGTTTTAGATTAAAACAACAGTCATGTTATCAGATCTGTGAGGCTCTACCACATATGTCAACCCCATGGTGGCACATCCTCTGGGACCATCACGGTCTTCACATTTTAGTTGAAGATTAATAGACACACAAATAATTTTGATTAATGATTTAATTTACTTTGTGCACTCATTTTACACTGGTCTTATCATCATTCATTTATTTAAATCCTCTGTAAACAAATTGAGGGAGAACCTTCATTTGCAATGATGCCAAAGTACAGACAATTAACCTTTTCTTATTCTCTGTGCACCTCAGAAGCAGGTGATGTTGTGCCAGAGACCCCCTACTTGCTTCTACAATCCTCTTTTACTCTACCGGATGTATCTTCAATGATTGTGCTGTCCTGAAAAGCACAGGAGAAGCCAACAACTTGAGCAAACTGTGTCTTCCAACTGAGGCAGGCTGAAGGAAACAACTTGAAGCACTAAATTATTTTATACAGCTGTCTGACCCAGTTATGCAACAGTGACGTAAAACAAAACATCCTGTTCTGCAAGTCGGATTTGGCTGATTTACGTGTTGTCGTACCAGTTATAATTGAGGGGATAATAACAATGGTATTCTCTGCTTTCTTTCAAGCCAAAACACATCACAGCTTCTTTTACTGTCTGCATGACTTCTCAGGCGTTTGAATTTAGTGGGTGTTCCACTGCTTTTTCTGCTGTTGTTATTCTAGGCTCATTTCCTAAACCATATGTCTGTTTTCTGTTTTCCAAGAGCTGATTCCCAGTGAGAAGAATCTCTGCATATTTCAGGAGTAAAGTTGCTTTGATTGATCAGGTCCAAAATTACAATTTAGGTAGAGCTGCAGCGATTAGTCAATCAATGAATTAGTTGTCAAGTAATAAGTTAATCAGCAGCTATTTTCAGGGTTCCTACACCTTTTCTGTAGTCAAAAAAAGTCAAGGTGAAGGTGAAGGTCAAGACCAAGAATTTTAAAGGTGCGCTTTCAAGCTTTGTTTTCAAGCTGCTGTTATGATTATTTGTGTTATAAATAATACCTGCCAATAAGAACAGGGCCCAAAGAGGGAATATTGTTATTCAGTCTGATGTTCCATCACTTTGGTCCAGAGCAAGATATCTCAGCAACTACTTGGCAGATGCAATGAATTTCAGTCAATCCTAACCAGTAAAAGCTTCCTAATGTTTTTCGAGACGTCCTGAACTTGTAATCTAACACCAAGGCGAGGAAAACATGTCCAAGTGTACACAGAAAAAAAGTGAAAATCATTTTCTATTTTGGACAGTTGCTCTCCTGGTGCAGATGGAGGCACTGTAATGGTTATTTTGTGCTCCCACAATGCCATTCAGAACTTCTAATGTATGGGTCAGTGGGGAGCTGTAATTAAAATGTCTTTACTACAGCAGCAGAGGAAGAAAAAAGGTTGGGAAAATCTGCCCCCTGCAGGGGAACAAGGGGAACATCTCACACAAATCCATGGTGAGTCCCAATTCAATACAACAGAAGAAAATTAACCAGTGTATATTCTAGAATATTTTACGACAGCTATCTGTTTTTATATTTGCAAAGACAATACTTCTTAAACCAAAAACTTAAAAGTCTGGTTCTCCGTTTCATAGCAGTGAAAAAAAACTGAACATAAGCTAGTGGTTGAATCTGCGTTTAGGTCTCACCTGGCTCCATAGACGTAGAAGCAGTAGATGTGGAAGGTGAGCAGGGCGACCATGTCAGAGAGCAGCGAGAGGGCAAAGGTCAAGCCCAGACAGGCTGACAGACCTCCGTACCACAGGATCCCCTCGATAAATGGTGACATCAGATGGATGTAGCCTGGATGGAAAGATAATAAATCAAGGTGAAAGTCTGACCAGTGCAATGACCTCTGAAGCTTCTCGAGGGCACTACTAGGCCTTTATATCCTGTTTTCTGTTTTCTCTCAGAATGAAAATAGTCAGACATAGCCAGAGAATATCAGTACAATATAAAGCCCTGAGTGTGTGTGAGCCTGATGTGTGTTTTGTGCTGCGACTCACTGATCCAGAGGTGAATGTGGTAGAGGAAGAAGCGGCCCAGAACCTGGTCCAGGGCGCGGTTCATCTTCAGCCCTGCTGGAGCTCCCATCAGCCACTGCAGCAGCTCCTCCAGCTCTTTAGCCACATGCTGACGACAAAACACAGGAGTTTGATGGCAGGACGAAGAAATCTGACAACCCAGTTCATCAGTAGTTAGCTCAGAAATGTTTTTAATCAAACTCTTCCCAGGATCAATTATGAAGCATCAAGATCAACATTCACTTGACTTGATTGCTGCGATCAAATTCAATTTTTAAAGCTGAACCTTCTCGCAGTAACAAGCTAAAAAGCCTTGTTGTTGAATCACAGCATTTTTAATTGCATGCCGTCCCAAAAGTGGAACTAGTATAAGTAAATTTTTTGACTCATTATCTCAAGACTGCAACTTAATTTCTCATATTTTGAGATAATAAATTGTAGTTTTGTTTCACAAATATCAGATTTTGAGTCAGTTGTCCTGAGAGAATGACTTAATCATTTTATTATCTTTATATCCTGTTATTTGTTCTGTTTGTAAACAGAATTTTTCATGGGCTGGAGGGTCTCTGCAGATACAGACACCACCACACACTTCTAGAGACTTAAGTGATGATTAAAAGGTATTCTGTTTATTTGAGTCTCTGCATTGTTTGTACCAAAAATGTTGCATTATGCCTTTTCTGCTACATGTATGCGCTGGTTATGAAGCAAGTGTATCTCCGACCTTAGTATACCATCAGCCTGATAATGACCCGACCTGATAAACAAAATGAACATGTCAGGAGTGAAAGATGTTCATTTTAACACATGTAGTGTGTCACACTTACATCAGCTACAGGGACCAGTGTGTTGGCCAACATGGTGATGTGGTTGTCCCTGTAGAGCCACGACATGAGCAACACGCCGAGAGCCACGTCCACAAGGATCGACACCAAAATGTTGGCTTTCCTACAGACAGACAGACATGAAGGAGAAGAAAAGCCAGGGGTGTCGTGTCACTTTAGGCACTGGTTCATCTTTGCTGCCAATGAAAGGTAAGGCAACTAAAATAAAATAAGTAATAATAATTTTAAAAAACATATATTTACAGCAGAGTTTTGGATTTAGATATGAAAACTGCTGATGTTGAGGATCCTCTAAGATCACTAAGAAGTTGGTTCACACATGGTGTGTGCAGCAACAACGTTCAACCAGTTGACAGCTTCCTAATGATCTAAGAGACCAAATGGGGTTTATATTCTTCAAGCAGATCAGAAATGATCAGAAATGTATATCCACTTTAAATGTTAAAGAAAAAAGAAAAAAAAAAGAAAAAAGAAAATATATAAAAATCAAATTGATGGGCTACCGTGAAATTCACTTCACTTCTAAACACGTCAGCGTAAACCTCTTGATTCTGCCTGAGGACATCCTCACCTCATGAACTGCGTGTGTCCGGCGGCCGGTTTCACTGAGCTGAGCGTCCTCATGTGTTCGGTTCTGTAGCTGATCTGGTCGCAGGTGGAGAGCTTACTGGACAGGAAACGCAGCGGATAAAGACTGAAGATCCTAAAGATAATGAAAATAATGACGATGGTGATTAGAGTCGACATGTGCTGCCTTACAGTGTCTGGATTTGACACATCAAATATAAGCCAGTCATTCTTCGCACAGCTTTTTAAGAGTAAATTTTAAGCACTTTTCAAGGTAAACCAAAAAGTTCCAAACTCTGAAAACCTTTATAATCATATCTAAATAGTTGCTATTAATGCATCTGCAAATTCCAACAACAATCACTGTATATTGTCATTTTGTTTATTTTACCATCTGTTCACATTAACTCTCTACGATTTGATCATGATTAAAGCACAAGTGTGTAGGACTGTCTGTGCTGTATCACCAAGTAAAATTCCTCTGTATCTTGTACATTTAGTCGAAGCATTTTTTGGCCCAGATGTCTTCAGTAGGAACCAATGTGCTTGGAGCTGAGAGCCACAGAGAAGAAGTCAGAAAGTACTGAGAGATGGATGGATGGATGGATGGATGGATGGATGGATGGATGGATGGATGGATGGATGGATGGATGAACACATCAGGTCTTTTCACGGCATTTGTTTCCTCCCTTCTCACCTGATGTTACAGATCCAGGTCCATATGGAGAGCAGCCAGCTGATGAGCAGGCAGAGCGGTAAGGAGGCCTGTTTGAGCAGCTCCACGATAATGCTGGCCTCTCGACCTTCAGACTGCCAGTGAGTCGACTTCAGCGGCCCGTCGTCGTATTTGTCCATGAAGAACAGAGGCTGGCTGTGGGCCACTGTCTGGAACACCTGGACCACATGAGAGCAGCACCATGTTAGCAAAGGTTGTTCTATGACACGTGTATTTTCTTCATACATACACATATAACCAGGTTAGAGCGCTGGTTATCCCAGCCTTTTACTGAGTGGATTAAATGAAATCAAACGACTGCATCCCCTCTGTCATGTACCTGTCTCAGCTCAGACGGTGGATCAGTTTTGGGGTCAGGAACTCCGTTTTCGATGGGATGAAGCTGCGACAGCATCACCTTCCGCTGCTCATAGTGGACAAAGATCACCTTCTCCTCCTCCTCCTGCTGCCGCTCTTCTTCATCACCTCCGGCCTCCCCATCACCGTTCTCAACCTTCTCATTCTTCTTCTTGGTCTCTGGCCGAGATGCTCTTCCATCTGGTCCGGACAAAGATAAATGAATTATTAACTCCTGAACAGAAAGTCCTCCTGAGGTTAATAAAATATTCACCACAGATGATTAACAGAGTAATTCAGAATGAAATACAAGGAGTGAGTGGAAACTGTACTTTTGTACAAATTGATAATATTTCAAAATCCACAATAATTAACCGCTTCTTCTCCCTCCTCCCTACCATAGGGGAACAGCAGGTCAACAGCAGGTCAACAGTATGTGTCACATACTGCCACTTACTCTGATCCCGGTTGAGGACCTGGCAGGTGAAGCCCATCTTGCCGATCTCGCGGTGGATCTGGAGCCAGCGTTCCTGTGGGAAGATCGTGCTGAGGTCTCGGAGGAAGCTCTCCATGCCCTCCTGGCCCTCTTTGGGTAAACTCCACGAGCCCAGCACTGACAGCTCGACCCCACTCTGGGCCTTCATCTGGGGGAGAAGATGGAGGAGAGCAGTGACGGAGGAGCCTGGAGAACCTTGACTTTTTGGAAACACATTTTTAAATTTGGTTCATGTTGAACAAATTTAGTGATTAGATGTGTCAACTCCAGTTATCACCTGTGTTTGGATTTGGAAAAAATGAGAAGTGACTTGCTAAAAGGCTGAAAAATCTGGTTTTACTGTTAAAAGATTTCACTTTTTTCCCTCCAGACAGTTAGAAGAGTCCTTGATGAGTGTTGTGAGAGAACACAGAGGCTGGCCTGGTGCTGCACTGACCTGCTGGATGTACTGTTTGACCTGTCCGGGGATGAATGGGTAGTGGATGACCGCCAGCACCACGGCAGAGTCATGGCCAGAGATCCAGCGACCAACCAGCAGCCCGCTGTCAGCCCGGTTACAGCACTGTGGGAAGAAGATCTTCAGCACCATGATGACAGCTCAGTGTTCAGCCTTCAGCAGCTCTGATGATCTGATAAAGACGAAAAAAACAAAACAGGACAGGGGGTTGAGAGGGTTGTAGGAGATGCCCCAGCAAAAGGAGGAAGAGAATATTCTAACTTTTATCTTTTTTTTTTTTTTTGGAAATTGGATCAACTGAAGGACATCTTCAAACCAACAGTCCAAAACCTTCAAAAACTTCATTTACTGTCATAAATGACAACACAAAGCAGCAAATCCTCACATTTAACAAGCTGGAACCAGCCAATGTTGGATAGTTTTATTTGAAAAACCATATTGATGATCAATATTTGGCGATTGAGTTACTTTTAACTTATCAATTAATCAACTAATCAACTGATTGGTGCAGCTCAAGAAGATTTTATTATTTTCACATTTAAAATGAAAAAAGTACTCAGGATTCCACAATGGAAAATCCTCTCAAACTGGGCGTCTGTGGTCTGTTGTACATCTATTGTGGGGGTTCTTGACAAAAAAAAATTGGGAACCTCTGTGTTATGTTAGTGACAGAGGTTGATTGACCTGCAAACCTTGTGGAAAATAACATTTTTTTAAAATGGTCACAAAAAAGACCTTGTTACATGTAACATGATCCCAAACAAGTAACGAATTAAAATGCAAACACTGGAAACGAGAATGTCTAAATAACCTTTTTTGTAATTTATGTTTTTTTTTATTGAGAGAATTTCATAAATAATTTGTCGTCCTGTCATACAACATATGCTTTTAACAGCCTGACTCTCGCTCTCTTTCTTTCTGTATGTAATCCACTATAAAGAAAGACAAGTACAAGACAAAGAACAACATTCAAAAACAATCTAACTATACAGAAGAATCAAAATCAGACAAAAGGAAAACAAAAACAAAAAAAGAAAAACGTGAAAGGAAAACATAAATAACACAGATGAGGAGAGATTGTGGGCAGGCTGGGATGAACATCTTTCCATCTTTCATTGATTCACTTTAGACATCTCATAGGGAAATTATTTTGTCTAATGTTTACACCAAAGAAATAAATGACTAAATAAAATAACCAGGTTCTATAGTATTTGAGTACTGTACCCATTTGGCCCAGTATGACTGGAATCTACTTACTTGCAGCTTTAAAGAAAATGTCAGCTTCTCGATAACATAACTATCCTTCATAATTTTCAATAAATTCTAAATAACCTTTACAAACTACTTGTGCTATAATAGGTTTACTTGCGCTACTTTCACATGCTGTTGTTTCCAGATGTGAAACCCAACAAAACTTTAAGTATATATAAAAATGAATTATAATGAAGTAATTAATACCTAATGTATGCCGAATTAAAGAGGGACTTATTATTATTCATTAAAGATATTTTTGTTCGAAGAGCTTGTTTACAGATGAGCGCAACGGCAGGGAAAATATTAAATCCCCTGATTCTTGTAGGGAGTTTCGTGACCAAACGTATCAGACTAGACGGTTGACCTCATTTATTGCCCTTCACATATTGAGTTTGAAGCGTGTTGTTGTGGCAACATATAAAGCCCGGAGCAAGACTGCCACTGATGTCAATGACAGTAAAGTCAATTAGTAAGCTAGCACATGAAAGTAGGTTAGCTGTATTCTAAAACAAATGTGGGACTTTGGCGATGGAATAAGACCAATGTCCTACATATTAATATGAAAAAAATGAATAAAAGAACAGTTTTAACGCCGATTGATTCCGTCCTGCTCTAAGTTCACCGCAGTAATTTAACCTAAAGTCTACAAAATAAAAAGTAACCTAATTATCTGAATGAAGCTGCATCACACGACAGAGACGTAAAATTGTGTAACAACAGAGCAGACACAAGATATCTAAGAAGAAAATACATTAGATACCTTCTTTAACGCCAACACAAGCTTTCACCTTCCATCAGTACCGTCTAGCAGACTAGAGAATGCT
>JAJHUR010100634.1:6109-16285 GCA_027495735.1 Lutjanus campechanus | reverse complement strand
GAGAGGTTGAACAGCGAGGAGAGCTGGGTCAAATACTGCCGACAAATAATTCTTACTGCAGGGTTTGTTTTAACCCTTTGATCCTGAAGATTTTCTCTTTTTTTTTTTTTTTTTTTCTTTTTGGCTCCGTTTGCTCTCCTTTTACTTACAGGCGTTTTCAGGATGAGCCAGGCTGCTCAGAAATGTTATTCATTTTCATGTGAGTGTCACGTTACACATTACAAGGACAGCTTTTATATGAAAAACACAATGTGAAACATGCACATGTAACATCACACTGACATACACTGTAAAAAACAAATGCGTTAGCAATCAGTTGCCACAATTTTCAGTTCAGTTCATAACGTCAGAGCTTAAATATTTGGAGTCTGTGTTACATCTTTGATTACAGTTAAAATGATTGATATTTTAAGTAATTGCAACACCTCTTTTGCAATAAGTTATCAGAACTGAATAAACTGAACTATCAAACAAATTATTTCAAACTCAGTAAAAAAAACAACATTATAGTATACTTTAAATGCAAACATCTTTACTTAAATTAAATAGTGCCAGTAACTTAATTTATACCAGTCTTTTAATTTTACTTTTTCTCCTGATGTTTGTTTCATTTAATTCTTCTAAGCTGGTGGCAGTGATGCACAACTTGACACAGTTAAATCCTTTTACTTACTTCTTCCAAGGTTATTGGTTTCCCTTTTTAAAAAATGAACTTAACTTGTTAGATTTTTACAGTGTAATAAATAGTTTGTTTTTTTTAATCCGTAAAATATTTGAAATATTTGGTTTGTAGAGACCTTTTTTTTTGTTTAATAAACACAAAAGAAAGAAAATTCTACTGGAACTCAACATTTTGGGTTCATAGAGCCTCTAAACAAAAGTTGTCTTCACTCCATACTGCAGATAATTCATTTGAGCATTAGGTTTTACAGTGTAGAGGTGTGTTTGTATCCTGTATAGGGCTGCACCTAATGATTATTTTTCAAACGATTAATCTACCAATTAATCTAATGATTATTTTTGTTATTATTCAATTATATAACAATTAATCTACCTAAAATACATATCAAGCATATATTAAACTTGTCTTATTAATAATTCAATATTTTATTCAATCATAATCTGGAAAAATGGACACATAAAGCTCATTAGAATGATGATAATAGTGGTATATTTTAAAGTTAGTCTCATTTCCACCCTGTTTAACAGACTCCATGTCAGATGCCTGAGCAGAAAAATACTGGACCTCGAATACAAAAGGAGCTGTGATGCAAATTAATTTAATAACTGATCACTGTCGACCTTTCACTGAGCTGAAAAATCAGTATTTTGATTTCAAACTTTAACAGTTTGACATGGAGTTATTTCATGACTGGAGTCACATGCAGGTAAGATGATCACTGGCCGTGTTTTTGCATCAGTGTGGAGCAAAGAAAATACTTTCCATCATTTCTCTGCCGACTGAAATGAATTACAGACATCTGTAACTTTAGTTTGAGCTTTTTCTGACTCATAAATTGGCTGATAAAGTGAACAGAAAGTACCACAAAGCAGAGAAACACTGTTAGAAGACACATGGTGTAAAGTTAACAGCAGTGGTGCAGACATCACTTTTAACACGGGGGTGATGAAGAAACATCTACAAAATTTATATTAAGTGTCTGCTACTATGTTCCACATGTTGATAATCCTCATATATTGTGTTTGCATGCTGACACAAAGTAAACAGTGTGATGCTGCTGCAGGAGGAGGAGGAGGAGGAGGAGGAGGAGGACAGGTCGCTCGGTGCTTCACCTCCAGCTCTCGTGTGGAGCAGCTGTCCCGCTGTGATAAGTCACGTCCAGTTTGTGGAGCTAAAGAATCAAACTGTTGCATCTCTGTCTAAAATAGTCCCACGCTTTAAATGATCGCAGCGAGTCTGGTTCTCTGCAGCTTGTTCTCCGGGTGAATCCATGTTCTGACCGGGCGCAGCAGTTCATAACGACGAGCAGCCATTTTAAGTAGCTCAGAGTTCTCTTAATGTTAATAAAAATACACATTTTAAACCATAGTTCTTATGTAGCTTTGTTTTAGAAAGGCTACAGAGTTGACATGTTATGATTGAGACACATTTGTCAAAAAATAGAAAGTTTACCAGTGCTTGAGAGTATTCCCACCTTTTTTTTTGTTTTTTTAAACCAGGAAGTGAGACAGGGGTCCTTATGGTATAGCTGACCCTTTTTATGCCTGATTAAATCATGTTTTTGAAAAGAAAACAACAACAACAACAAAAAAAAAAACTAAAACATTTCATAAATTATATATATTTCATGTATATAATTCCTTAAATAATAAATTTTCACAAGAAAATGAATTTTTTAAGAAAAGATTTTTCCCAATCCTCAGGCTGAATTACAGCAGTTGATGAATAATGATCTAATTAGACATTGAGACTTCCATGGTCACGGGAGTTAAAGATGTCCATTTGTCTTTTCCTCCCCGCTTGGTAAAAGGAGGTTGAATGTGTGGGTGAGAAGTATTTGTGTGTGTGTGTGTGTGTGTGTGTGTGTGTGTGCTGCACTCACAGGTGAGATTAATGTGGTGTAATGCTCTTGACCCGAGTGTGATGCTGCAGTTGACTGAAATGAAACGAACGCCTCAGGGGAACGTTCCTGATAGATATTACAACTGGACATCCTCATGTCTCAGTTGTTTGTGGATTATTTCAAGTGAAGAAATATGTTAGCGTTCTTTGCAACCTTTTTTTTGTTTTATTTTGTTACAGACAATATGTTCTCTACCATTCAGTTCCTCCCCTGCATGAACAGAGACTGTGTGGTCACTTTTCATGTCGCCACTGGAGGTCAGCTGGTGACACAAAGTGCTGCCGCTTCATCCTCCATCATATCAGTCCCTTTTTCCACTGCTTTTATCAACCACATCATAATTCAAACAATGTCAGCGACTTTCTCGCTATTTTTAGTGACTTTTTAGACCCTCTTAATGTCTTTAAGAAGAGATCATGTGATCTCTTTCCTGTGTGTATGAGTGAGTGAGTGATCACTGGACCTACAGCTTGTCTGCAGCTAATCTCACATACTACTGGACCAATCAGTCTAATTTTTTTTGTGCGCATTCATGAATGTATGCATGACATTATATGAGTGTGGACAAACATGGATGTAAACTGTAACTTGACTGGTTGGTGTAGACAAACAACTGTGAGGCAGTAATTCTGTTTTTTTTTGTCTGTTTTATACGACCACTGACAGCTGACTTCTCACTCTTCTCAACTGGCCACTAGGGGCCACAAGTGATCAACAACTGCTTCAGTCTGAAACCTTATTTCAGCTCAGGACAACATATGTGGGGGTCATCTCTGTTGGTTGCATCTGGCAGTTTGCAGCAGGTGCTTCACCATCTGTTGCCTGGTGGGGATCTGCACTCTACTGAGTGACCTCCTTTAGTTTCTAAAAAGTGACTAGTGAAAATTTTGTGACAAGAAAATATCATATTGTAATAATTCTCATGCAAGCCATTTTATGAAAATGATTTTTTAAGAGTTTTTAAAGAGGACACCGAGGTAGCTGATTCTTGAACAGTTGTGGAACCGTTCTGGTGAAAGCCCTCCCACCGTTTGTCTCTAGTAGCTGGTTAGCAGATCAGAGAGTACGTACAAGGGCGTAAGGGGTTAGAAGGTCAGTTAAGTATGACAGGCTAGGGCCATTCAGTGATTTAAAAACAAGTAATTACATTTTAAAAATCAATCTGAAGCGGCTGTGTTTTGTGCAAGTTGGTGGCGGTTGATTGATTTCAAAGGGCAACAGAGCAGACAATGGATCAGATTGACAATGTGTTTTAAAAAAGCCCCTACTGGGGTACGAAGTAAGATTACAAATCGACTATTTCAGTTTCTCTCACATTCAAATGGTGGTTTACACTTTTCATTATAAAATAACTACAACATTGAATGTTTCCACCAGCATCGTAGCATCAATTTTACAAAAAATAAGCAACCAGCCCCTCTCCAGTGGCTCTCCGTGGCTTTGACAAAATATTATATGGAAATTAATAATATCTTTTTTTATTTAACATTTCAGTTTAGTTAAAATTAAAAGTTAAATGTTGTAGGCCTAAAGTGACTGCGCAACGCAAAATTTTTTGACTATGACAGCCCATATATAACGAAATATCTTATCCCCACATTTGGACCACTATGAAACTATCAGAATATGGAGTTAAGATATTTTTCCGATATGACTGATGCCGTATGTTGAATGTCAACATACACTTCAATGACAAAGACTCACGATGTGCCACAGATCTGGTCATGCTCTAGCCAAATAGCCGAATCACTGGGTTAGTATCTGGCTCAGTATATTGTGTATAAAACTTATCAAAAAATCTCTAGATATGTGCCACATATGAGCCAGAATTTTAAAAAGATCTCAACAGATTCTTGGGGTTTTATGCACAGATCAATTGTAAAAATGTGAAGCCTGTACACTGAAATAAAGAAAAATTGTTTGAGTAGTTTAACAGCTAAAAAGTGCTTTTTCTTTAAGTTTCGATGGTGGCGATTCTTGAGTCTTCCTAGGCGAGCTATGGGTGCCAGAGCCAACAAAAAAAAAGTTTGAGTGAAATAAAAAATTTCACAGTTTCAGCTCCAGATAGATTTCTTTTCTTTTTTGGCCAAAAGTGGCTCTTTTAATAATAAAGACTGCAGAATGCTGACTTTTTAAAAAATTATAATGTTGTTATTCTCTTTGGGGTTCCACTCTTGCCCAGCAGGGGGAGGTGTATTGCCCTCAACACCAACTGTCCTATGTCTGTTCTAGACAGATTTCTTTTCTTTTTTTGGCCAAAAATAAAAGTTGCAGACCCCTGATTTATTTATAATGTTGTTATTCTCCGCTCTCCCCCAGCAGGGGGCAGTGTATTACCCTCAGTGCCAACCTTCCTGTGTCTGTTCTAGGGTCTGTCAGAACAAGCGGATTCATTTAACGTGGCCAAAATAAATAAACTTCACATAAAAAAAAACAGGAAAAGACAGAAAACAAACAGAATTGAAGGATGTTTCTTTTTCTTCATTTTTCGAGTGACACTCTCTCAATGTCGCCATCACTCAAAATGTTGCCCTCGTACTGTATATTGTCTGAAGTGCAGAGCACTGGCACGGTGTTATTGCATGCCACCGGGGCCTCTCACAGCTGATTGATGGGTAAATACCACTCATACATCTCAACTTCCATCTGGTACAGGATGGTACAGGGCAGCTGACTGCTGGTGTCACTTTATAATAATGGTGAGTGCCAAAGAGACGGCCGGGATGTGAGAACAGATCAAAGTGAGAGGAATTGAAGGGTATCAGAGTGGATTGATGGACGGATGGATTGATGAAAGGATAGCTGCAGAGGTCTAAAACAGTGATAGCAGGTTCATCTTTCAGTTTTTCCTTCTCTGAGACATTTCTCCACACGTTTGTCGGCTTCTGAAAGCATCTCAAGGACAGCTAATTGTGCTGTTGCTTCTCCTCCCCGCTTATTTTTTTCATTCTCGTTCCTTCCTTTGCTGTCTCCCTTTCTTTATCTCTTCTCCTTTTCGATTTTTACACTGCACTTAATCCCACGTAGCCTTTCCACCTAGCCGACGTCTGATAATGAGGTCATTTATCACCACTATGTAGAAAAGGCCTCTTTTTAATGCATGTGTTTGCACCTTCCTGGAAAAGACATGTTTTCCAACAAAATTGCTTTTTTGAGTCCTGATAGCGTTAATCCCCCAGAACAGTCATTTTAAAGCACCAGACGCCTCTCCATCCCCTGTCGAAGAGTGCAAAAGCCATTAAAAGTTGTGAGTTTCCTTGTAATGGCATTATGAGTGAATTGTGTGGCCCGTGTCTGCCTGAGCCTCCCTCAGGTCATCTCACACTCTCATGTTTTCCGTGGCATACGCACCCTCACACCGTATCATCCCCCGCGCACTGCACAAACACATTTGTCCACTCTAGAAATAACTAATTTAAAAAATACATCTAATTTCATTCGCTTAAAAAGTCATTTACTTAGCTAGTCTTAAAATGACTGTATTTGTCCTCCTTTTCTGTTTCGTTCCATGTCGTTCCCTCAGTGTTTCCTGTTTTATTTTGAAACTGACCTCCCCCCTCCTTTCTGTAACTTCACCTCCTGCCTTTGTGATTTTTTTCCCGCCCATTCTGTTTGTCCTTCCCACCCTGATTAGTTTCCCCTGTGCCTCGTTATCGTCCATCAGTGTATTTAGTCCGTGTGTTCCTTTATCTCAGTGCCAGTTAATTTTTGTCCTAGCCATTTCTCCAGCGTTCTCTCACTGTTGTTGGACTTCTGCTTTGTTTTTTTGGACTTTCTGCCTGATTATTTGGACTTGGATCATTTAAAATTTGCCTGTTCCTTTGAAACTGTTAGCTGTTGCTGGACTGATCTGCTGGTTTTGATTTGTGTCTGTCTCACCTTCCGTAAGCCTTTTGTATTTTGATTTTGTTCATTAAATCATGTTCATTAAAGCTGGTGCTGTCTGAACTGCACCAGTTCTGCCAGTTACTCTGCATTTGGGTCCATCCTTTTGTATTTCTGCTACCCTGGTTGCTTTGTGACATTTTAAAAATAAGGACTAAATCAAAGGAAAGTCTAGCTCTAAATCAATTGTGCCTAAAAATATGGGTTTTTAAAAATAAGATGCAGGTAAAAGCTCAAAAAAAAGAAGCAAGTAGAGCTAGAGTTTGTATTTTCTTTCCCCAAATTTGGTTGCATTGTGCTTGCACACAGCTTCAAGAAATACTGTAGAGACCAACATGTCTTCAACATATAGGCCTAAGACCCTTGGAGAGTACCAGCTACAGGAAACAAAGATCAATAAGTACATTATTTAAGTCATGTTATATATGTTCACATTGTGAAAAGGTCACAGTTTGGTTAGTTTTAGGCACCCAAACTCCTGGGTTAGGTTTATGCAACCAAATCTATGAGGTTAGATATAGCAATAAAAGTACTTCATTAGGTTTATGTAACTTAAAGTGATACTCCACTTTACATACCCACTCAGTATGTACTCACCACTATGCCGATGTGATGATGGGTGAAGGTCTTCAGTTCACAAAACAATCCTGGAGTTTTAGGAGAAACAGGGTAGCAGCCTCATCCAGTACAATGGCAGTGAATGGTGACCACGGAAAAAACGTTAAAAATAGCACACAAAACAAACACAAAATGTCTCCATCCTGCTTGTGTGGTGTAATCCAAGTGTCCGCGAGCCACGACATTAAAAATTAACTGCAAAAGACGCCATTTATGCCATGTTTTTAGCAGAAATGTCAACTGTAGCGTGTAGTCAGTAGACATGGCATCGATCTCGCGAGACTTCCGCACGTGCGTCCATAAAGATATATAAGAAGTCTCGCGAGACCTTCACCCATCATCACATCGGCATAGTGGTGAGTACATACTGAGTCGGTTATCATGTAAAGTGGAGTATCACTTTAAACTATTTGGTAAGATTGATGCAACAAAACAACTTGGTTAAGTTTGGGCACCAAAACTACGTGGATAGGTTTGGGCACCAGACCTACTTTGGTTAGGTTAATGCAACCTCAACTACTTAGTTAGGTTTAGGCACCAAAACTTCACTGGTTAGGTTTATGCAACCGAATCTACTGGGTTAGGTTAGGTTAGGTTTAGCAACAGAACTACTTGGTTAGGGTGGGGAAAAGATCATGGTTGGGGTAAAAAGAATGCTTTGTTACATAATGTAAGTCATGTGACATTGCGTAACTCACATGAAATAAGTGATACAAGTCATGCCACATATTTTGAGCCAAACCATGATCAACTTTGACTTTTGGTTTCACACAGGACATGAAACCCGGTCTTCTTCCTACACACAGGCTTTCTCGCTCTTTATAGAGCTCCCTCATAATTACTCTGGCCACTTGGAGTCGCTGCCTAACAATCAGTGTCAATATGAGACTGAGTAATAAGCTGCTTGCTCAGAGGACCTAAAAGGCTGTTTTTCTGGTGAAGATGGGTTAAGAGATCATGACAGTATAGTAAATACCTGACAAAAAGGAAACAACATACAGTAGTGTGATTTTAGCTTTGTGACTCTGATGAAAGAAATGTTTTCACATTGACCAGCTGTAGTTATTTGTAATACAATAACATATGAATGACAGGGTAATAATAATGCACTTCATAATTTCCATTTATGCAATTTGGAAATGTCAAACCACTTGCACATTTTGATTTCCTTTCACCTAAAAGAAATAAGGAGCAGCTGACAGGCTGTAAATGCACTTCATTATGAAGGCATATGGAGAGAGAGACTCGTGTCTCTAATCTTTTTGATGTTTATGTCAGGGGCTGTTCAGTAAACTCCAGCCACTGCAGCTATTTTCAGACTGATACAGCAAGTATAATGCAAGCTTACTTTTGTTATTTTGCAGATTATCCTCTGTTCTGGGAAATTACATTTTAGCCTCCTGAGAGAGGTGAATGAAATTCATGAGGAGCCAAAATGATTTGATTAATATGTGATGAAAATGGATCATTATCCAAATCAGGATCTGTCACTCTTCTCGCTGCAATGTCAACACTGCTGAAAGAGAAACAGTGGTACTAGAGTTTAGATTGTCTAACTTTAACCACAACTCAACCATGTCATATTTGGCATAACTACAAAAGAGATATTGACATTAGACATTTAAAAAAATGCTGTCATTGAGGGTAATAAGCTATGAAAAGCTGTATCTCATGATAGGGTTGCGTAGATACATGACTTTTAGGGTTATGTTTGTAGTTCTTGACTGAATTACATTTACCTGAAGCCTGGTGCTTGAAATTCAATGTTTTAATGGGCTCAGTGGCCTCCAGGATAGCTACCAAGCTCTCAGAGGTGCCAAGAGAGTCTGAAAATCAGCCATTTGTACACTGGCTGTGAGCATCCTACAGCAAATTAAGTCAGTTTAAAACAGAGGATTACTGAACAGAAAAGTCCTGTCAGGACAGTGAATGTAATTGTCCTGTTGCTAATCACTTGTTCCCACTTGTTTACTCTGGCAGTCGTCTTGAGGAGGGACAAAAAGACTGTCCATCCTGTGGCTGCACTTTTTTTTATTGATTTATTCTCAGTTTAGTACCATGTTGTAGCTGTAGAGCATTTGAGCCTTGAGAACTACAACTCTGAACTGCAATTCCCATGTGAACTTGCATGAAAAGACACAGTTGTGCTCAGTGTCAAACCAAAATTACAGGTATGAAACCTCCCGAGATGAAGGTCTAGACCTAACAGCCAAACAATGGTCTGATGAAAAGTAGTGGTCTCCACCTGGATCAATTTAAACCGTGGTTCAGTTGGTAGATTAAACTATGGGGCTGTTAATTTGCGAATTGAACCATGGTTTCTAGAGTGAAAATATTTTCTCAAGGTGTTGAGACCAAGTCCTGCCCAAGACTTTGATGAGTTGAGGCCAAGTCATGACCAAGACTTCGAGGAGTTGAGATCAAGTCACGTCAAAGACTTTTAGGAGTTAAGACCAACTATTGACCAAGACTTCGAGGGGCTGAGACCAAGTCATGACCAAGATTTAGAGGGGTTGAAACCAAGTCATGTCCAAGACTTTAAGGAGTTAAAGGGATAGTTCGGGATTTTTGACATGAATCTGTATGGCATCCCCATCACCAGTGTCATGCAATCACACTGACTTACCCCTGGCAGCGTCCTGTGAGCAGAGTTCTCGTCCAGCTTCGGTCAAGCCGAAAGTAGTCCGGCAGGTTTGCTAGACCCAGTAAAATAAAACGTTTCTCTTCCCAAAACATTATGTGTTCAAAAGAGTGATATATTTGCATCCCAAAAACACTGTAGTGGAAAAAGTCACACCTCGTAATCATTTGGTCCTATTTTCTCTCTGTTCGTATCAGTGCGCGCGATACCTGACAGCTAGGGCCTACCTGTTTGATGCGCGATTATTTACTACTGGGGAAGATGTCTGACTTTTGCATAACCCTGGCGCATCACCGTTAGGCTACGCACGGGTGCTACATAAAATCATTAGTTGTTTTGTTTACCAGTGTTGCAGGAACAGCAGATCTCTTCAAAATCCTTTTCTTCGTCTGTCTTGGGCACGAAGACGCATAGTCGTCCTCGCTGAAGTGCGCACTGCAAACTCGA
>JAJHUR010100631.1:0-25428 GCA_027495735.1 Lutjanus campechanus | reverse complement strand
CTTATATAAAAAACCTCACCCATGAAGAACATAATCAAAAACCGAGTTTGTTACAAATAAAGACAAAAAAATAAGGAACAATTAAAATATTAATATTTGTTATAAAACTGATCTGAAGTTTCTTTCTCTTCATTCATTCAACCACCATTTTAACTTATGAACACACTGACGTTGGGACATCCTTTACAGCTGAGTGAAAAAATAAAATAAATGCTCCTACAGACACAAAGAAACACCAAGGAGAAACTTACATAAAAGTGGTAATAAGAAGTTAAATATCCAGAATAAAAGCCATAATAAAACTTTAAGAATAAATTGTAGGCAGACTGAGATTTATTCCATCACAGCTGTTAACAGCAGTTTTAGTGCTACTTGTTGTTTTGTCTGGTGTTTTTAGAAATGTGTTGAACCAAACTCGGTCTAAAAAGCTACAAATGCCAAATATTTAGTATCAAATTAAAGAGGAAGTTGTGTTCTTTCAAATGAAAACAACTTGTGGCTATGAATTACTTTCTGTTTAAGAGATAGATCTGTGTTTAGCAGGAAAATTCTCATTTAAGTGAGGATTCTCAGTGAACTGCAGCGACATTCTAGAGTTCCGCTGGGGCCGAGAGGGTTTAAACCACCAGAACATTATTGATACCTACCTAGCTACTGAGCGTCAGTGATATGGCGGAGGTGATGGTTGCTGTAACCTGACTGAGAACCATCTGAGAAGTCGTCCTTTGATCTGACTGTTAGTTGTGTTAGACGTCATAGATGGATGGTTCGTACAATCACCTGCCAGTGTTTGTTTTGAAAGTGTCTGCCCTTTTCCAAACAGTTTCTAACTCTTGCTGAAGCTGGCCAGGAGCAGAGATAAATATCTTTTCCGTGTCGCTTCCATGGACACTTCTCACTCCTCGTCATGCCTAAAACCTGTAGCTGCCAGTAAGCCCTCCTGGGACGCTGATTGGCTGCAACACTTTTTCAATGGATAACTTTTAGCCTGGCAAGATGGATTCTCACAAATCCAGCTGCTTCAAAAGATAAAGGTGCCTGTAGAGCCCAAAGGATGCTAAAAGGTGGCCATCTACTGTGTATACTTTTAATGTTGTTGTTTTTTTTGTGAGGAGCGAAAAGGGAACAATTTAATCCCATATACAACCCTGTGTAGTAAAATGATACATAAATCTACCTTGTAAAGACATCAGCAGTGATAGAGATGACCCTGGCCAGATGAAAAGAAGGAAGAGTGGAGTGTGGAGGGAAATAAGTAACTACAGAGGTGTTGCGCCGCATTCTGCTCTCACATGAATAAAATGTGTGATTCAGAGTAATCCCAAGCAGCTTAACTCTGACTGGAAGGAATTTATTGGAGTGCTCAAACAGATTGAGAAAAAGAGGGGAGACGTCTTGTCCATTTACCTGCCGTCAACATCTCCCGTCTGATATTACCTTTCAACATTCATCTCCTCCCGGTTCACATTTCAGCTCGAATCAATCAGACTGACGTGTGACTTTTGCTGATTCTTATTGAACACATTAGCGGTGAGTGGCGTGACGGCTGTGATAAAATGGAGAATCTGATATGGGCAAAGTCATTAAGGATTAGCCCCACGGTGAAATGAGCTTTTTCCTTTTTAGCGCAATGTTTTTTAGGACTTCAAATAGAAGTGCCACCAAGCTGATCTGCGTGTATCAAAATCCCATCTGGACGGAAATGTTTGCTAAAGTCATATGGGAACAGATAGACCTTCAAGTCGAAAGAAAATAAAGTCTTTCTTTCTTCCCCTCTGTTGATAACATGTTCTCAACACCTTCCCTAAGGTTGATGAGTGACTATTTTTTCAGCACCTTTTTTCTCACAAGTTCCCTCAATCAAAACAAGCTGGATGGGTCAAGAAAGCAGACAAACAGGCTGACTAATAAACCGACAGGAAGGACAGAGGAGCGGCTGGCAGAGAACCATCAAGTTTGATTATCAGACTCTTAGCCCTGATGCCCTTTACCTCTTCCCTGCCATTCGTCTGTGGTGTTTTCTTAATGAAAAGCCGGCGGCTGGGCCCGTTCCGGATCTATCTCTAGGAGAGGAGTTCTAGCCAGCCGACGCTGACGCTGATCAATAGCCTGCAGAGAAGACAAGCAGAGCCCTGGACTCTCAGGGCTTAATGGGAGGGAATGGGACTCGAAGTAGAAAGAGCAGAGGTGTGCTTTTAAAGGCCGGCCCAGTAATCTTTGCAGAGAGAAAAACCTCAGCGAGACAAGAGGAGTGTGGGTGCAGGCGCAAAGACAGGGATTGGAGAGAAAATTATGTTTAAATGTGACTAAATGGTCGCTAAAGGTGGCTGGTTGTAGCTCAGAGGGTTTGACCTGGGAGAGACAGGCTGTTTTTGCTTCTTACACACCGCCTATTGACTTTTGACTCTGTGAATGTAAGCCCTGGCTTCTGTGGACAGCTAAATATATGTTTAATGGTTGGAGTTCAGCAAAGCAGCTTTGAAACCTTGTAACGTCTTAGAATTTCAAGTAGAACACGCGCTGCTCCAGAATGTACAGCTGTGAGAGATTCAACGTGTTGAGCATGAACAACTCAGCCAGCTTGTCAGCATGTCACCCAGTAGAACGCTGGAGGATCAGAACATGGTTTGAGAAGATGAACAGGAATTATCTATAAAATACTTGTCTAATATTATTTCAATCAAGTTTGGGGTTACTCTAAAAATGTATTCCGATACAATTACTAATTACCTGCTAAAAGAATCAGTAACCTAATCCAAGTGTCACAATATTAAGGTAATGTAACTTGATTACTTTCCATTACTTTTGGATTACCTCAATATCCAAATATGGTGAAAATGTTCGCCTAATGTAATGTTTTGTGTTCATTGTAGGTTTATTAATTGTTTGACCAGCTGTTTCTTCCAATATTATGTGTGAATGTGAATTTCTCAGTACTAGTGGTAGTGGTGTTGACAGGTTAGCCAGCTAACTGCATTTCTGTGTAACGGTAGTGGTAGATCTGTATAGCTAATGTTAACTGCATTGGTTAGTGGTTGGTCTGTGTAGCTAATGTTAGCAGTTAGTCTGTGTAGCTAATGTTAGTAGTTAGTCTGTGTAGCTAATGGTAGCAGTTGGTCTGTGTAGCCAATGATAGCAGTTGATCTGTGTAGCTAATGATAGCAGTTGGTCTGTGTAGCCAGTGATAGCAGTTGGTCTGTGTAGCTGATGATAGCAGTTGGTCTGTGCAGCTAATGATAGCAGTTGGTCTGTGTAGCTAATGGTAGCAGTTGGTCTGTGTAGCCAATGATAGCAGTTGATCTGTGCAGCTAATGTTAGAAGTTATTGTGTGTAGCTAATATTAACAGTTGGTCTGTGTAGACCAATCACTAACTTTAGGTACATTAACATCAAACTTCTGGCTATTAAACCGTGTAACGGGCCCTCCTAGTGATTACATGTTTTATTAAATGTGGACGTAATTTCTCAGCATAGTCATAGTGTGCAGCTATTTCATTTTTTAAGGTGTCTAAGAGTTCTCTTCATGTTAATCAAAATACTCATTTTTTTAAACCAGAATTTTTAATTAGCTTTGATTTAGAGGGGCTACAGAGTTGACATGTTATGTTTGAGACACATCTGACTGTTATATTATTTCACAAATTTGTCTAAAAATAAAAAGTTTACCAGTGCTTGAGCAGTATTCCCACCTTTTTTTAACCAGGAGGTGATAAAGGGGTCCTTAGGGTATAGCTAACCCTTTTTGACTTTAAAACAAGGATGATTAAAATAGCACATTTTATACCCCTGTGATCAGTAGGTATTAGTTTTAGATTTTGAAGGCTTTTAACACATTTTTGAACTGTTTTAAGTTGTGAATCCATGTCTGGGCTAAGGCTGTTTTCTGGCACAGAGCAAGTTTAGAAATAAAAAAAAAAATAAAGCAAACCAAAACTTTTCATAAATTATATGTTTCATGTATACATAAATCCTGAAAAAATGAATACACTTAGACATGTGTATTGTGTAAGTCAAATGGATTGTTGCTCTTTATTGGAAGAAAATCAATAGACCAGATATCAAATAATGGATTTGATGAAATGGCCTCAAGTTGTCGCGTTAGAGAAGATCATTTTCATATTGAGAAATAGACTAAATGTGTTTGAGGAAATCAGGAAACCTTTTATTACATTCATTCAGTACAACAGTGTGGCTCACTGATGTGTTTTTTGATAGTTATTGCTTTTACTGTCATTAATATTTTGAAAAAAGACATCTAATCAGTATAATTCCCTTTCCTCATTGATAAACTTACCTCATTTTGAGTTTATGTTGCAGGCAGCAGCTCCTCTCAGCAGATGACTTAGGAGGACTGCTGGGAGGCTCAGGCAGCCAAAAGTCTGTAAAGACTTTCATAGCCCATTTTTGTCAAAACATATTATTATTATTATTATTATTATTATTATTATTATTATTATTATTATTATTATTTAGTTGTAGTGAATGTGTTGGGTTGTTTATGTTGTTTTATTTGTTGATATTTGAACTGGGCACAAAATATTTTGTATTTTGCAGCTTCAATCCAAGCAAAGGTTGAACTCTTAAAGATAGTTACTTATCCATAGTCAGTGTATTACCCACAGTGGATGCCCCCAGTCTGGAGAAGCAGCAGGAGTACCAGTGTAGGAAGACGGGCTTCCAGGCTTCCACCACTTTACCTCTTATGTCACTTTCACTCTTGCTCAGCCAGACTCCTTTGACAAAAACAGTCATTTCACTTCGCACAACTCTGGAGTTACTGGTCTGCTGTTGCCTCAATTAGGCAGTTTGTTTGTGTTGTTGCGTGGGTTCGGTGAATCTGAACTAACCTTTTAAATTACCAAAATTACAACATAAAAGAGAACAATAATACAAGCAAACTAACTGATCAATGCAACAGTAGACCAGCAGCTCACATATTCTGCAAGGTAACATGACTGATTTTGCCAAAGGAGTGTGGTTGGTTTGGAGAGAGTGATATTTGGCTTGTAACAGTGGTTTCCCATCAGATGAGGCTGTCAGATGGCAAGGTAAAGCTGTGAAAATATTCCAAATATAGTACACACTTGAACTGATTCTTTTAGATGGTTAAAATACATTTAGTTGCTGATTCTGTCCACAGCTGCACAGTGTCAACCACCATCTATTCATACAACCTCACCTCAAATCATCAGAACTATCATTTTAAAACTTTTTTGAGCTGACAGAAAAAAACATAACTTTTAAGGATAATGTTACTGCTCTCAGGTTCTAAAAATAAAACCTGCCTCAAAAAGTTTCCTTCCCAAAACACAACTTAAATCTTCCACAACAATTCAGTCAGAGAAGAGGCCTGCAGAGATGACAACACTTTACTCACAACTGTAGTCCTTAAATCAATAGACAGAGCAATGCAACATGAAGTAGACTTCCTGAGAATCATCGCCCACATCTTTGATTTGTTAAGTGTTAAAAATTGATCTGCTGGCTGTTTTCAGTTATAATTTTTGTGGGTTGCCATGTGGCTGTGATGAATAAAATAAAATAACATAACATATTGTGGCGAGCATGGAATGAGAGCCAGGAAGCAGCTTTCAGTGATGACAGGCGCTTAACTTTTTCCCCGCAAATGACAAGATATTCCGTCAATTGCTGTTTTCACTGCCAAGGCGGTAGGGGACGCTGTGACAGATCATCTGACAATAATTTGTCACTCAAAGGATTATGAAGTTATGTCGCATTAAAACATCAGTGCTCAGCTGCAGGTCCGCAGGACAGATGTAGTCCCCAGACCTCCAAAGCTGCCGGGAGTGTTTCGGTCGGGTGGCGGGGGACACACACAGCTAATGTTAGGCACACTGGTGATAGTGATATCACACATGTAATATGAAGTGATAAAAAATAAAATAGAATAAAACCGTGAAGTTGATAGTCTCTTTCACAAAAATGCTGTTTTCTCAGTTTTTTGTCTGAAAAAGTGGATTTTTTGAAGCAACCAACCAACATTCAAGTGCTTTTGAAAAAGAATGAATGAAGCTAAAACAAAATATTTTTTTGTGTCTGAAACTAGAAGATCCGTCCTTTCTTTTGATATATTCCATGTTAACATATTCATAGAACTGAATATTCCGTGGGTGCAGAAAAAAACAGTGAATTTTGTTTTTACAAAAACACCATCAGGGAAAGAGTTAAAGACATTAAACATAATGTACAAGCACTCAAAGATATGCAAAATAGAGCTGATCTCAAGAGAGGTAACAGCCACTTCACTGAAGGTTAAAACTAAAAAACCAGCACAGAAATGACAATTACCAACATAAACCACCATGTTTTGAAAAGACACAAACTGACTATGACAAATTTGAGAGCTGTTTTTACAATACATCACCTGTATCAGCCTGTAACAACACCAATCTGCAAAAAAATGTACAGACGAAATATGACGTAACCCACTTTCATCATGGGCACACCCATTTCCTCTACCACTTTAAGAAACCTCACGGCTCGTTTTATTCCAGTGTTCTTTGTGATGTGTTGTTTAATGACCCACAAGCATAAAAGTTGGTCTCACAATAAAGTTCTTTATACTTTTAGGGTTGCTCGTCCTCTTTGAACTATCCATTCACCTCGGAAAAAAAGGTGAAATTGTGCCAGAAATCACTTCTCTGCAGGTGCAACAAAGATAGCATGAGACTGAAGAAAAGGTCAGTCACACACTGTCTGCACATGCCCACACAGTCGAGGAAAATGTTCTAATTAGGCACAATAATTAAAATCACCTGTGTCGGTGGTGTGAGGAGACTTTAAAAATGGGTGCAACATCTTTTTATATATCTAAAGCTACCTGGCTACATTGATTTTAAAACAAACTTGGCCACAAAAATGGATTTATGCAGCTGCACAGCTTGTTGTGAGTTGACTTACAGACAAAGCAACTTTCAAGAAAGAATTGGCTCTAGTGGAGACTTCTCCATTTCCAAGTCAGCAGGCGGAGGGATATGTTGATTGCCTGTATTACATTGTAGCTATGCTGGAGCATGTGCAAGAACAGCAGCCACAACACACTGGATTACTTAGCTGGGGTGAAGTCCATACTGGACAGAGCCATGAGACCGAAGTCGGACCTACTGTGCGCTGTGGTGTCTGTGGAGACGTTAAAACACGCCATTCATTACCACTGCAGAGCCTATGCTGTGTCTGCTCTGCACCTGAGGATGTGGTCACCAGTATCAAGACTGTTCCACCTGGTCCTGCCCTACTGTGCTGTGATTGGCTTCTACTACTGAGCTGTGATTGGATAGTTCTTATATCCAAAAGCCCCGACGACATGTCCGTGTGATTGCCCGAGAGTCTTTCTCATGTTGTGAAAATGATCAAGTAGTTTTTGCTCCAAAACCTTCCCAGATAGTTTTTGTGCCTTAACCTACCAAAGTTCTTGTGCCTGTAAGTAGTTTTTGTTCTTGCTTAAACCCAACTACATATTTTTCTTGCCTAAACCTACCCACTCTGAAAAAAAGTTAAGTGATGTCAAGTTTCACATCAAACAAGACCAATTTCACTGATGAAAGTTCTGTTTTTGATCCATTCATCTACCATAATTGCGGAGTTAAACTTCTTCCAAGTGCCAACATGACTGAAAGTAATAAGTCTACTAAGTCTTTAATAAAGTTAAAAGTGACGTTTAGCTTCACAGATGACACAAAGACCAGTCCCCTGGGTAAAAGTCTTTCTCCTAAGTGCACATCTACACTCACACTCACAGCCAATCAGAGCACAGTTGTAGTAGCCAATCACAACACAGTGGGGCGGACTGTGGCAGAACAGTCTTGGGGAAAAAATATAACGCTGGTCGCCAGACAAAAGAGGTTTAGAATGCAGACACATCCTGTCAAATATCCATAGACTGAAACCACATGATGAACTGAATAACACCTCTGGCTGGCTCATGATTCTCCTTGTGTGGCACTGGGAGCCTTCAGCAGTCCCAAGAGGTCAGTGACCTGCAGTGCAGCAGGCAGTTAAAAGTGCAACTAGACTGCCAGCCCCATTGGTTATCATTAAAAACAGAACCCAACTACTGACTTCTCCGGTCTGCCTGCCCATCCACTACTAAAGGAAACAAGTAGTCAGACTCATTCCCTCTTGTCAGTACATGGCATGGTAGTGTCTGAGATACACATTGGCTCCTGAGAAGTATTCCCTGTTTGAAAATCATTTGACAACAATACACAACAAGACCAGTGAAGGAGGCCAGCCTTCCTCTTTCCAGTGTGTGGCAGTTGCTCAGCCAGGGACTTTGACTTTGCAAGAGTTGGAAGCTGTTTTCCATGTGCAGGACTCAGGGGGTGAGTCCACATGACTCAGAGAGAGAGATGATGAAGACCATCAAGGACAAGACACTGGGCTAAAGATCCAGCTAGATCATCAAGACAAGCTGACAAAGGGATGATTTGCTGTGCTGTGTAACAAAGACCACAGAAGAAAATTTTCCTGTACATTGTCCAGTCCTCCCTGCACTCCAAAGTGCTGAAAGGTGTCCACAACAAAGCTGGCCAACAGGCTGAACAAGGCATCTTACAAGACAGAGGTTGCATTGGCTAGACTTAGTGATTAGCTTACTAACAAGCTCATCCACATCAATTGCTAGCTCGCAAGTTACATCTGATAGCTAATATTAGCAAAAGGCTAGCTAACTAGCTTGTTATTCTACATCAATTATTAGCTAGTTAGTTTGCTAGCATTTTGTTGACTTTTAGCTATCCTGGGATTTGACAATATGTTACTTTTACAGTCCTCCAGCAACATCTTTTAACCATCTTCAGAATTGGTTTGCTTTTCAAGATGAGCCTTGCATATATTCAATTCAATTCAAAGAACTTTATTTTTCCGTTAGGAACTTCATTTGTGCAGAGCATCAGTGCGTGTACAGTTCACATACCCAGCAACACAACACTATGTACCACATGCATACAACAAGTACCAAAAAATCTCAATACCACAATTACCAGCACAGTAAATACATGATGAATACGTAGTGATAAAAACAATTGTTAAAATAATAAAATGTAATAAATAAAAATAAAATGCTGCGTTCCATTTGTACTGGGAAGTCGGGATTTCCGAGTTTCCAGTGGGAAATTTCAACTGGAACGCCCCCTGAAGTTGGAATTCCGAGTCAGAAAATCGGAGAATCCTCACCACCCCCGAGTTGACAATCAAAGATGGCTGCCCCCTGTGTAAACAGTAGAAGTTCCTGTAATATTCCGTTTATTAGCACTTCTGACTAGTGTTTGTCACGGTAAATCAGCTGTATGTTAGACGTATATATATGGAAAGCTGCTATAGTGTTATTTACATTTTTCATGTGGTATGTGCAAATTACAACACAGGGCTTGTTAACAATGACTTATATTCGGACAAGGCAAGTGCCATAATAGCTTTTTTTAGACGTTACCATCTTGTTTTCCGACTAATTCTTCCCGTTTAATGGCGATTGGCAACTTTTTTCCGACTTTGTAACTGGAACGCTGATAACTCGGCTGTGACATCATTCCCAGCTCCGACTTCCAACTTCCGAGGTAAATGGAACGCAGCATAAGTACAGGAAACAGCTCAGCAAGAGGGAAACTAGTTGGCCTGTGTGTGGTGAGGGCACTCTGAGTGTGATCCCCCAGTGACTGAAGGCAAGGAGCAGAGGTGCGAACTATTTTCCAACAAAGATAGCTCACACTGGCTCCAAAAGGCGCTAAAAGTCACCAAATGACGTCAAGCGCTCATTTTGCATATTGATGATCATGCAAGTATTTGCATAAAGCAGCAAGCAGGGAAGAGACTCACTACAGGGACATCAAATATTTGACTGTTTATTTACATTCCCATTTTTCTTTTTTCTTTTTTTTCTTATTCTTTTTCAGATTTATTCTTTTCTTTTATGCCACTTCACAGGTCTGGGGTTCCCCTCTAAGGCATGACCATCCTCCTGCCTAATAGCACAGCACAAGAGAGGGAGAGCAGCCAAGTTCCCAAGAAGGTCTGAAAAATCGCTAATCGCTTAAGTTGCCAAGTTGGCAACACTGATCAGGATGCAAACCCATCTTGCAAAGCATCTATAGACTGAAACCACATTATTAACTGTTCTATGAATGTAAGTGCCTCTGGCAAGCCTGTTTTTCTGAGATGAAATATTGAGATGGCACTAGAGACCTTCAGGAGGCCCAAAGTGGCCAGTGGCCCACAGTCAAAGCACGCAGCAAAGTGTGCAATTAGACTGCCAGCCCCATTGGTTTTCATGAATAACAGAGGATCAGAGGGTTCTGATCAGGTACCAAGCTTGCTCAACTGTTATTGGAGCACAGACTGAAAAAGGGTAGAACTTAGGAAGGGTCTGTTCTCCCTATTGTCTGCCATGTTGGATCTTTTAGTGATCTTGCTAAGTTCAAAGATCTCAATAGAATTGATGGTCTGAGCTACAAGGCAAGTTGTAGTAAACCATAGTTTCCTTCGGAGTAGTCAGAAGTGTTTATAGCTGATCTGAACATACAGAACAATTTCTAACCCTGTAACCTTTTTGAAAAATGAAAAGTAATTTCATCATACGACATAAAAAGTTTACCCACTAATCCGGGGATGTCTATACAAAATGTTCCAGTTAAAGATCCAGTCCAGTGAGCTGCTGTTCAGTCAGATTTACTCGTCTAGGCTGAACTCTGAGGGACATAAAGTAAAAACCCATGGGTTTAGGGAAAAGCTCTGGGTTGTTCTTGCCTTCCATTAACAGGGTGTTAGGCACCTGACACCAACAAAACACCCCTCAGACCGGACAGAGCTCCTCTCCAGCCGTCAAGGAAATAGCTGTGGACGAGATTCAATCCTTTTCTCCTGCAAGGAGGATTAAGAGAAGTCTATCAGTCCTCTCCCTGCAGTGCTGCAAGGTGAGGAATGGAAAAAAAAAGGCGCTTATGCATTGGACGGCGTAGGGAGGAGAAATATGTCACACTTCATTCCACTATACGGGAAGAAGTGCTTTATTAGCTCAGTTCACGTGCAGTGTAATGGTTTGTGCATGTTTGAGATGTCAGCGATCACTCTGTTAATGTTCCTGCGATGTCTGAGAGCCTGATCGATACGTGTGAGCATGCACACTCTCCCCCAAAGAAAAAAAGACTGAACCTACAGTGGCTCTAATGACTGTGAAGAGACTTCGGAGGCACCGCTCTTAAAATAGCTTCATTTAATAGCAGTACTAATAGTCTTACGCTCGAGAATGGAGCCATTTCTCCTGGAAAGGATTTTAGCATCGCTACAAATTTGACAGTGACATTACAGATGATTGTCTGGCTGTTTCTTAGGTCTAGTATTTCATTTGTCTCGCTTAATGAAGGAATTCAAATACATAAAAGTAAGATGAATCAATATCGTAGAGTTTAAAGACACCACAGTAAATCTAGCCTCACACTGCGCGCAGCTGGTTGATATTTCACTCACTTGTGACTGATTGTGAGCGATGCCAGAGGATTTAATTGATGTTTTTCACAGCAGAGATTGTGTTTTTTCCTGATAGTCAAATTGTCTTCTGTTAAAAAGGTCTGTTGCACATGCTGTTTCTGCTTTATCAGGGCATTTGCAGCTGCAAAGCTTTCACCTGTGTACTGCACAGGTGTACTGCTGTTGCTGAATTGGTAGTATGGTGCCATATGATAGATAGATGAACATGTTTTCTTTGGTACAGCTGACTTAATGTCAAGTTTGTTTGTTTATTAGTTATGTCAACTTGTCTTTTGAAATTCAGTGAACTTACGATCATTTTTAACGTGACTGACAAAGATTCTTATCAAAAATATCATATCATTCACATTAGTGTAATCCAGCGAACACACTTGTTTCATCTCTTTACTTTAAACAGGAGCCGTGAGGAGTTTTACACAGGGATGGTACAGCAGCAGCAACTTCATTAATTATTTAAGTAACACAGTAACAGGATTGGTCAGGATCTAAAGGTAAATAATGTTCTAATGTTCTGGGTCTGTGACAGACTGAAAACCTCAGTTTAAGACTAAAATCATGAATCCTCTGGCAACATTTTTATTAAATACAGAAGTCCAAACTTATTCCTAACCTGACTCACCCGATGGTTTGTCACAAAGAACCATTTGGGATGTCGTCCTTAGAGACTGTTTGGAAAAGGGCAAGCACTTTCAAAAAAACACTTGGCAGGTGATTGGATGAACCATCTGTCTATCACATGTAACAGCCTGTGCTAACTTCTGCAGGAGCCACTGTTGTTTGTTTGAGACGAGATGAGTACCTGCCTGTAGTCTCTCCTAGGATGCCGATTGGCTGCACCACTTTTGGCGCGGACACAAACGGATAACTTGATGTCTTGCAAGATCGATCCTCATGTGATCCCGCGAATCCAGCCGATTATTCCTGCAAGTTTTCCATTTTGTCACTTCTAATCATCTTCGTACGTAGTTGCAGCTGTGACTCGTGTGCACAGAAGCATATGTATCAGTAATAACTTCAACAGTTCCACCCAGAAATGTCACAAACAAATAAAAGATGTTAATGAAAATACTTTAAACACGTAAGTCTTTTTTTTTCTTATCTCCAGAGCAGAGTCCTGACCTGCATGGGTCCAGTTTGCTCTGCATGAACTCATCCGGTACCTGCAATTATCTATAAATCAATTCCAGACACGGTCCAACTCATTAATAAGAGCACAAAGAACTGACCTGACTCATAATTAAATATATCCTCAGAGCTGCTGTTGCCTCTTTATTAATTGTTTGTGCAACTACAGTATAATCAACCACAATGATACTCCAGCAGCTGCTACATCACTAAACATCAGTTACCTGTTTACCTCACAGTGTCTTCAGCCTCTCCTCTGTGTTGTACCCAGCTGTGCCTGCCTCACACTGCGGTCACCAAAATTGTAGAAATTTGCTGGTCACGCCGATTTGTGTTGGACCTGGAGCTGCACCTGGAAACTTTTGCTTAGGTTTGTGCCTGTGTCTTATTTCAGGAGCACAGAGCCCTGGGTCTTTGAAGGACATGTTATATAACATATTGGCAGAATTAAAGAAAAGTTGAAGGTGTTCAAGTAGAGATTTACAACTGAAACAGTCCGTGATGTGTTGCTAACACCTGACAAAAAATTATAACAAGAAACTGACATCTTGAAGTCTAGACTGGACTGCAAACTAATCTGTACCAGATCATGTCTCACTTGTTACTTTGTTCAGACAGCTTACAGTGAACAGAAGACATGGTACGCATCCTAATCGAGGGCTGTTTCTGGATCTTTTGGTCCTCTAGGCCAGACACTATTTCACTATCTACCATTTCAAGTGAAATTTTATTCTTCTTCACTCAACCAGCTGTTATTTCAGGAAAAAAGGGGGTGGGGAGTAACTAAGTACAAATACTTCATTTCTGTATTATCTCTGTACTTGTAATTTATCTCCATGCATTTTCAAAACAGGCTCGTTACTTTAGTTTTAAGATATTTGAGGGGAATTACTGATTATTTTTATTTTGCATTATTGGGTGCTGCCTTCCAACTTCAAGACCAAACACATGGAAAAGATGATTCCTTGTGCATATTTGTGAGACGAAAATGATGTAAAAGACAAGAAGAAAAAGATGTAACACAACAAAAGAACAGAGATGGAAAGATACTCAAGTACAAGTACTGTTACATTGCTAAAATATTACTCAATTACAAGTAAAAGTACTGTACTACTCAGAGTATTAGTTACTTTTAACCGTTGATGTCAGTCACCTCTCCAAACTAAGGCTGCATATTTTGTGCGTTTTCCTGAACCAATAGTTCACAAGGCTAACAACTGAGTGATCTTTAATAATTTATAAGATACACAACATGTCTTTTCCTCATTTTCAAATTCTTTCTGGATTTTTTTTCTCATTTTCAGTCTAAGTTTAATTTTCCTTATCCATCAAATGAGGTGCAATCACTGCCATGTCTATTCAATAAATATCTATGAATACATTTTTTAATTGGGTAAATTCTTGATGCCTATTAATCAATTAATGATTAATCATTCACTTCCTCACTCCAAATGTGTGCTGCTGCAGTGTTTTGTTTTGTTTTTGTTTATAGGTCTTTGTTTTCATTGGCTTGTTTGTGATCAGATCACCTGATTGGCTACTAAAATGCAGATGAAAGGTTTGGATGTCAATTGCAATTGTACTCAGTACTCAACTATGATTTTAAGAGTAACTAAGTAGATCACATCTTGCATACTTAACTATGAGTAAAAGTACAGACTTGAAAATCTACTCATAAAAGTACAAGAACCCCCAAAGAAACTACTTAATTACAGTGATTTGAGTGTTTGAAATTATTTACTTCCACACCTACAAAAAACTATTCTGATGTGATAAGATGAAAAAGATGTAATGAGATGATAACAACATAACAAGATGAAAACAAGGCAAAATACTTAACAAGACAAGAAAGACATAAGCAGACATAAATGACATAAGATGAAAAACAACGCAAAGAGACGTAAACAATGCAACAAGATGATAATGACATAATAAGATGAAAAACAGCAAAAATTGACATAATAAGATGAGACAAGACAAAAAAAATGGCTTAAAAGATGAAACAGACAGTGAGGGAGACTCAACCGTGGAGAAAGGTGAGGTTCACTTAGCTTTGCACAGCTTCAGAGGACGACTTTTTACTTTTATACTTTGAGGACATTTCAGAGCCTGGACTTTTTCGCTTTTACTGCAGTAAAGAAGATGAATCCGTACTTCTACTTCTACAGAGTCTTTTTTACACAATGAATATACAAACGTTGCCACTTCTGTTTATAGTCCAAACTATTCATCAAAATGCCTGGAGTTATTGGTCCCATCTCAATCCTGTGGATCAGCTTGTGAAAGTTTGTGACATTTTTTACGTGTTTGTCATTATGTGCCATGTTGTTTCTTCATTTTCTTCAGAGCAGACTGTTCTGTCATGTAGTTTTCAGATTATCCTGCACTGCAACAAACAGTCAAGTACAACAGCATGATTTGTCACTTCAGGGCTTGTCTGTGAATGTCTACAGTGAGTTTCTGCTGAATGTAGTCTGTATTTATGTGACAAATAGGCCAAGGATGAAGGATGAGGAAGAATTACAAGTGCAATGATTTCTGTTATTATAAATGTTATGTTTTCTTCGTTTTGTAGCTATATAGACTCCTCTTGCTTATGTTTGTCCTTATAGTCTTATAGGATGTTAAGTGTGCTGGGTTGAATTGTCCCAATTCTCAAGAATTTCTACATTGTGGTATTGCTATTTTTCCTTAAGGGACCACTGTGCAGGTTTTAGCGAGCTTCCAGATTGCAAACATCTTATCTCTCCTCCCCTTTCCAAGCATGTAGAACATGAAACTTGTGCAAAACATGAAAGGCCACATCTGGAGTCAGTGCTTGGTTTGTCCATGTTGGGCTACTGTAGAATCTAACTTTAATCGTGCCTGAAAAGTTGAGCCTGAAAAGCCCAACAAAATTCTGTCCAAGCCTGACCCGGACCCGTCCCTCATTAGCGTATTTCAGCCCAAGCTCAATTACACCCCAACATTTTTCTTAACAAGCTTCCTTCTATGTACCAAACAGTAGGAGTTAGCAGTGACAGGGACAGTACATGGCAGGAATTAGCAAAACTGGGAGAAAAATGAAAAAAAAAAATACTATTACTACTACTGATAATAATAATGATAATCATTTATAAGAATAATAATACAGCCCAAACCTGATGTAAAGCCATGTGAGAAATATGGCCTGACCCAACCAAAACCCGTCAGGTCCCATTGGGTTCAAGGACAGATCTCAAGCTCTACTGTAGAAACATGGTGGTGCAACATTGCGACCTTCGTGGAAGAGAACCAGACTCGATCTACAGAAACAACAACGCACATCGTAAGACACACTTCATCCAAACTCAACCGAAATGTTAAAAAAAATGGGCAAAACCATCTCAGCCTGTCTATCCTCTGTTCAAACAATCACCAGATCTGGTTTGGTTGGAAATAAAACTTTATGCACCACGGTCCTCTGATGGGCACAACTGCCCCAAAGGATTATATTTCAGCTTGTTTGTTCAGCTGACAGCTGCAACACTCTCCCTCAATACTGGACTAGTTTCAAAACCTGTTGTCTCCATTAGTCATGTAGATAAAAACATGGGAAAAGGCTGAAAAATACTAGAGTTACCCTTAAAGTAAAACATATAAGTACTTCTTACATAACTGCTTTTATGGTTTTGGGGAGGGGGTATCAAGTACTGAGGTCATGTGACTTTCTGACAACATTATACCTTTAGCAAAATCCAAAATCCAAGATGACTCCATACGTGGACAAAGACACTTCTTGTTAAAATTTAATGAATTACATTTTCACAACTTTGATAACCAGGCACTGAATGTGTGTAACCTGGAGGATACATCACCCAGAAAAGGCTATATAAAGAGGGATAATCACTAACAGACACACACATGTATTGAGGCCCATATTTTACAGATAATCAATAATATAAAGGTGTGAAACACTGATTACTCATTATTTTACTCATACATGTATTATTGATTAATTTGTTAGCATACCCATGTTTTTGCTAATCTGATACACCAGATAGTTTATCATACAGAACCATCTGGGAGGTCGTCCATAGAAACTGTTTGGGAAAAGGGCAGGAACTTTCATGAAAAAAAAACACTTGAACCATCTGTCACATTTAACACAGGCTAACTTCAACCAATCAGATCAAGTCACAGAACCAAAGCTGAAGCCAGCTGGAACAAGAACAAAAACTTTTCCATTGATTAAAGTCTCTCCAGTTCTGATATAAGTGATGCTAACCTCTTTAAGAACCACCATTGTTTGTTCGAGACGAGTCACTTCCGTGGGTGCTTCCCGTTGTTGGTATACCTAAAACCATGCCTGTAGCTACCAGTAGTCCCTCCGAGGATGCTGATTGGTTCACACCACCTCTGGTGTGTACACAAACAGATAGCTTGGAGCCTGGCAGGATGGACTCTGCATCCAGCTGCCTTGCAAGGTAATATTTTTGCATGGTAACTGGTCAAAAAGCTCCAACTTTTCCCTGTTTGTCGCTGGGAAGCACAGGGGAGATGGCAGTACAAAAACAAGAATGAGATGTTCTGTTTATTAATGTTAATAGCTTGTTGTTTATTGAAAAATTGCATGTGTTTCCATGATGTTCATTTTTTTCCTCTTTAAAACTCTCCATGCAAAACATTAAAGAAAGTAGTTAATTCATTATTTATAAAATGTTTTAAAAGTTGGCCCTTGAGCTATTAAAACAATGGGAAAATGTTACATTTATATGCTAAATGGGTAATGTATCTCAGGACATAGAGAGTTTAAATTGGAACTAAAAGTTTTTGGATTGCATCATTTTTAACATTGGCATTTGCGAGGTGTTTCACTCGTACTTCCTCAGGATCAGGAACAAATAACTCCAGTAAGAGTCACTTTTAGAAAAAAACAAAACACACTGTGAGTATTGTGAATTTTAATAGCTCCGACTGGTTTGGCATGCCTAAAAAATGGATTCCTCACATGCACTTTCACTAATTATGTCAGCTGGAGGGAGAGCAGTCCCACACCCCCTGTTGTAATCACCAGCAGAGAGCTCACCTTAACAGGCTTCCACAGTCGGTGACTTGTATTTACAGACTATCTGATATCACCTGAATGCAGCCTCGGTGTACTTTATTTGAGCAGAATAGCAGACAGGTTGGCTGCAGAATAGTCTAAGTGTTAGTGTGTTAAAGGCTGTGTTTTAATTGCTTTTTGGCTTCAGATGTAGAAGACTGTGTTTGCCCTGTGGGTGTATATTGGAGATTAGTGCTCTCACAGAGCTGCAAATACATAAAGCTCTGTAGTGAGGGGAAATTATGAAATTTCAAATGCAGTCTTCATAATGGCAAAAGAGTAGAAAAAAATATGACTAACTGGAATTACCCTGTAGGGCATTTTCAGACTTCTGGGGACCTGTAGTTACCCTGGAGAGGGCGAGGAGGTGAAACACAGAGAGAGGGAGATGGAATGAGATTAATGGTAAAAGAAAAAAACAGAGAGGGATCCTGACAGGCAGCGGCATTAAAGGTGCAGTCAGTGTGTGCCTCATTGCTGTAGCAATTAAAGCTCAGACTTTTGTCTGTTTAGAGCAAAAGGAAGAGACAGAATTGATCGGCGAGCCCTCGAGCCACGAGGCAGAGCTTCCAAATGCCAAAAACAAACACAATATTCTCTCTCTCTCTCTCTCTCTCTCTCTCTCTCTCTCTCTCTCACACACACACACACACACACACAAACATACACAGATAGCCATGAAGAGTCCTCCTTTCAAACAGAGCAGCACACAGTGACCTCCCTTTGGTGTCACACAGGGGATGTGTGGACTGTGGACGCTTTAATAAGAGAGACACAATATGGTTTCTACGTCACTCAGTTTGGTTGAATTTCCGAACAAAAGCTTCAGTTCAGTAGAGTTGTTCTGATACCGATACCAATATCAGAAATGCCTCTGATACAGCCTAACATGCTGGTCTGTTCAGTCTATTCATGATCCAAAATCATGTCATTTATCAGGTCCGAAACAGGACCCTGCTGCTTCCCATTTTAATGAAAATGAAATCAGATTGGTAATTGGTATCCATCAATACACAAATTATCAGAATCAGTATTGGGAAGGAAAAAATGGTATCAGCTGGACTGTAGAAATGTTCTAAGAACCAAATTTCATAAAGCAAAAAATGAGCTAATAATATTTTCCTCATTTCAAAAGGATATATTCTGGGTGGCGGCCCACTGGAAGGGCATTGGGGGGTGGGGGATTCAGTTTCAATTAATAAGTTTGAAATGACCATAAAATATTTATGATTAATTCAAAAATTAATCAGAACTAATAAAACAAAGTCATGAGATTCTTATTCGACCTAGTTTAACAGGTGTTAACAAGTACTTGGTGACCTTGAACGCATCCTATATCTTGTCATCGGTATAGTCTTGTGTTTTTAGTTGTGATTAAAGGTTTGAGTGGGCCACGGAGGTTTTTGAGATTTCAGACTGGGCCGTGGCATTCTTAAGCTTGGGAATGGCTGTATTATATAATCAGTTTCTGGCTTCCCAAGTTTAAAGATATAGTTCACCCAAAAATGAAAAGTCAGTCATTATCTACTCACCCTCATGTCAATTGAAGGTCAGGTTTAATGTGTTGCAGAATCTCCCAAACAATGGAAGTGAATGGTGACAAATGCCTCCATAGTGCTCATCTGGTGTAATCCAAGTCTCTTAAAGCCTCGACATGCCACACATTACACCACACACACCCAGTTCAGACAGTGTGCACATGCATGTGAACGTGGCTCCAAATTAAGGATCTACAGTGAAGATTCAAGCTAAAAACATGGTGTAAATGACGTCTTTCATGTTAGCATGTTGGGGCTTTAGAGGCAACAAGAAAAGCGCCTCCATATCTAGAGGCCCAAGTGGAGAAAACTATCCAGTATTCACAACTGAGAAGCAAAGGTGAGGGGATAAAATGGATCAAACATATCTAATCTAATACATGTATAAATTCATTTATCACATCTGTCATATTACTATGGAGGCCCATTTCAACCACTGTGATGAAATAATGAGAAACTTTCCCAGTATTTTGAGATGTTAAGTGTGATATGATACGATACAATACAATAAGGTAAGATTAAATATGGAACAAAATGATACGATACGATAGGATACGATACTTTATTGTTGTCAGTGTACACTTCAAATTCATATTGCATTCTTGAGCAGCTTCACTGAGAAAAAATCACACCAATTGATTTTTTGAAACACTAAGTGATTATTTTGAAATAGTACATCATTATTTTGGGAACATTTCTCATTTTCTCCTCTTTTTTTTATCACAGTGGCTGAAATGAATTCCTGATTCTTCTGTCTATCTTTTATCTAGCTCACATCAAAGTCTGTTCTTTTCCTGAAATTTTAGATGTTCACATTTCCATTTTTTCTGAGCACTTTAAAGACTTCTAAATCATATTGACTCAATTAAAAGTTCTTATAACATGTGATAAGACTGAAAACTCCAAAACAGCAATAAATGGCCCTTAAGCTGAGACTTGGTAAAACTAGAAAACTCCTTCTTGAGAAGTGGGACGGTTTCGAATTTTACGCTTCATTTATGCTGGAAAATATATTTTCAAAGATCAAACTCTTGGATATTAAACCTTGTAATGGGCCAACCTCCTACTGATGACATTTTTTATTAAATATGGACGTCTTACAGAGGTGACAAAATGTTACATTTTTTCATTTCACAGCATAGTGGTAGTGAGCAGCCATTTTATTTTTTAAAGTGTCTCAGAGTTCTCTTAATGTTAATCAAAATACACATTTTTAAACCATAATTCTTATTTAGCTTTGATTTAGAAGGGCTACAGAGTTGACATGTTATGTTGAGACACATCTGATAGAAATATTATGTAGTGAATTTGTCAAAAAATATAAAGTTTACCAGCACTTGAGCAGTATTCCCGCCCTTTTTTGAAGCAGGAAGTGAGACAGGGGTCCTTAGGGTATAGCTAACCCTTTTTAAGCCTGATTAAATCAGGTTTCTGTAAAAATCTGATGGTTTGTCTTGGGCCATACTCTGTAACTGCTTTGCAAAACTCTGTTTCACCCCCTGAGGTGCAGCTGCGTTTGAGAAATGAGGCTGTGAGCTGCACCTGACAACATGTGATACAGTAAGTGGCAATAAAATTTAAGGATGAACATGTTATTAATTGATTTTTGATTAATCTGTTGTCAGTTTTTTCTTCCCCTGCAAACTGACAACAAGCAACTAACAAAGGAGTCAAATTACAAACAAGTGAGACAGTTACACCTTCAATCATTCATCAAACGCACACGTAAAACGAGACAAGTAGCATCTCAAGGGGTTAATTTTTTTTTTTTTTTTAAAGATGGAGAGTGGATTAAAGCTACAGATCAATCAGACGTGCAGCTCACAGTGTGTTTAAAGAGAGTGCTACATGTTCTTACAACAACACAATTATTCACCTTTATGCTCTCACCTTTCTTTACTTTAGCTGCTGCAACAACACAACGTCCCCACAGGGAAATTAAGTAGCACACAAACACACACACAGCAAGCATTTTACAAGCATAAACATATGTGTGTGTGTGAGATGACAAGCATATGGCGACACACAGGTTATCACATACTGATGCAAGAGAACGTGCACTGTCCATTCACACACACACACACGTTCCAGTGTTATTTAAAGAAGTCCAATTAAACGTAATGCTCAACATAATCTCTCTCTCCACTTTCATTAACTTTGCGTTTCTATAGAAAGGCAGGCGAGAGGCGAGACGAGCGCTGACAGGGACCTCCCACGCCTCAGACGGCTCCAGCCAATCACAGCTCTTGCACAGTGCAACAGCAGCCTCTGGTGGCGGCGTGGCAGGGAGCTGCCGGGCCGCAGAGCCTTTAATTGGGCAGGATTCATCTTGAATCAGGAGGTCAAACGTGAAGCGCCGTGTCAAAGGCTAATTTCACCGCGGCCGAGCTGGATTCTTTTAGGCTTTTCAGGTGTCAGGAAAGAACAATGCGCTCCACAAATAACTCAGGGTCTTGATTTAGAGCAGAGACGAGCACCGACGCCGCCAGGGTTCAGGGTTTCACTGCCAAACAGCAGGATTTACACAGCTGGGTGAGGGTTCCTCAACTGTTCCTCTGAGCAAGCATGGATTTATAAAGCGTCTAAGTGGCTGCTGAATTACATTCACTCAAACTGTGATGTGCTGGATGTGTATCTGACAGGGATGAATGAGGATTAGTTCTGGAGAGTTTTATATTTATTTAATTAAAGAGAATCCTTGCACTTTAATGGCATTTTTCAATATTTATTGTAGGTCTCAGGTGACCCTTCACACAAACTCAGTGCCTTGCTTGGGGAGTAACAGATTACATGTAGCAGGATTATGTGATCTACTGTGCCAGTGCAGATGTTTTTAAAAAAAGATGTAATCAGATTACAGTTGCATTTAGTAATCTTAAAATAAAGAATGATATCCTACCATGCACAGTGCACACACAGCTGCCAGTTCATTATTATGACCTCTAGTGAAAAAATGCTTCACTGGGTGGAAATTTCATTTCAAAAAATGCAATTTTTGTCTTTAAATCAATCAATCAATCAATCAATCAATCAATCAATCAATCAATCAATAAATTGCACACAACAAAGGAAGGAACACCTGGACAAGCTACCTAACAATAAACATAAAACACTTAGAGCTGCAATGATTAATGTATTATTAATCAACTATTAAATTAATCTGCATCTATTTTGATAATCGATTAATCATTTTGAGGCATTTTTGAAAAACAAAGAAATCCAAATTCTCTGATTTCAGCTTCTTAAATGTGAATATTTTCTGGTTTCTTTACTCCTCTCTAGCAGTAAACTGAATATCTTTCAGCTGTGGACAAAACAAGACATTTAATCATCATCATGGACTCAACATTTTTCACCATTTTCTGACATTTGCTGGACCAAACAACTAATCAGTTCATTGAGAAAATAATTCTCATTGATGATGAAAACAATCATTAGTTGCAGCTCATAAAACACTATATCAGGCTGAACAATTTCACTATATTTTATACTGAGGTAATCCAAAACTAACAGAAAGTAATCAAGTTACATTATTCTAACTACATTTTTTTTAACAGTATCAGAATACATTTTTAAAGTAACCATCCCAAACCTGTTCCCTGTTGACAGCCCCTCCTCCTGCACACTGGCAGTGTAACCACAGAGAGGTGTTCCCTTCTATAAATGTTTGATTCAAACAGCTTTTAGAGAGCTGGAAGCAAAAAAACAAAACAAAAAACAAACAAAACAACACACAAAACTATGAAAAGTTAAAAAAGAAATATAATTTTGAGTAGCAGAAATATTTTTTCTCTTCTTCTTTCCTAACTTGTTTACTATCTTAAGGCCTCACCAGATTTATCTTTCAACCTGTTCGGGGGTATTGACCAACTGTTATCATTACTGTTTATATATATAGATAATATATAATATATTTAAAATGCATTGTTCATCATTGTTCCATCTGGCCTGTAAATATTTTGTTGTTGTTATTTTTCCACTGTTATTTTAACAGTGTTGGGCAAGTTATGTTGTTGTTATAACTTGTTTATTAATGATTTATAAAGTGTTTACAACCTAATTAATAACCTAATTATAAATCAGCTATAAATCATGTATAAGTTTGTGGTAGCCTTTCATTTGAAAGTATTAAGTTAGTTTACAACACTGCTGTCTTTGCAGAGTCAACCTGTTCTCATCCCAACTTGTTTATAACAACGTGTTGACACCACCTCTGATCTGCGTCTGATACTGATGCACTGATACTGTTTAGTGGTTCAATGAGACACGCTGACAGAAAAACCATACAAAATACCTTAACAACTTTTAATAACATTTGTTTTCACACAGGACACACAGCCTCCTGGATGAAAGTAGTGCATAAACTCGGGGTTGATGCACAATAAAAAGGCATCAATATTTTGCAGTTCATGTGGAGCAGAGTGCTTCTCTGTCCTTCTGCTCCGGTTTGTAATGTAGGCTAAAACACTATAGACGGCACACATTTCCCATCAGGCCTAGTGCTGAGTGTTTAGACTGAGTAGTATGTAATAATAGACTGTTTATTATGTTCCGAAATGCCAATGTTACCTTCTGTTTGTGTTTGTGATGCGTCTGTTCAGAAGATGTTGGTTAGTGTTTGGAATTTTTATGTTTGTGCGAGTTTATAGTTTTAACTATTGTCCCAGTCATCGGTCTGGGCTCTCCTCACGGCTCAGTCGCAGAGGATTGTGGGTCAGAACAATCAGAAAAGCAGACTGGCCTGTATACTGCAAAGGGAAACTGTCTCTTTTATCTGAAAAGAAAGTTTGACCTGGACCATCAACAGTTTCGAGTCAGGTGGACAGTTGGGTATTATTTTATGTGACTGCTACCTGTTGCATCTGCAAAGAGAAAGATTTTTTAAAGGCAGCACCTCTCGGTCGTTTCAGTGAGAGACACCTGGTTTGAAGACCAGTTATTTGAATTTTTACCTTTTTTGTCATGGACTTCCTGCTTGTCCTTGTCCTGTTCTCCATCACCAAAAAAAAAAAATCAAAAACAGCATGCACATCCAATTTCTGGACAGAAATGCAAATATAAAAGTATAAAATGGAGTCTGCACACCAACGTTCTTTATAGTGTTTTTAATAGTATATCACCATGTGATGTTTTGGGCCCCAGCCCTTCATCTGACATTGTCTGATGTCATCAAAACAGCACATGTGGTGATATATTATTTAAAACACTATAAGGAGCAGTTTGTTGTGTGCAGACTCAATTTTATACTTTTATACTAAAAATAAAAGTCATTTAAACATTATAAAAATGATATTGCATTCTGCTTCTTTTGACAATGACAAAGTTTATTGCAGTCCTTTTTTTTTTAAATTGTGATTGGTTGTTGATTTGGTCTGAATGAGCAGACGACCAATCACATGACTGGTTCTGTCCTGTTTGTCTTGACTGACAGACAAATGTATGAATAAAAGTCTTTATAAAAAAGGATATTTTGAAATCCCAAACTGTTAAAAAATGGCCATTGTGACAAGCAGGATGAAATAATATAATTAATTATCATAAGTATTGGATTATTTAACAATTAAATGGCTATACTGTATATATAATATTTTATTTAAGTATGTATGTGTTCAGTATTGAACACTTTGGGTTTGTAAAAGCACACATGCATCACGTCTGAGCTTGTGTTCATTTATGATACCAACACTTTTTGTTATAATTTGACCGATACAGATACTGATCATTACTGATCAACAAAAAGTTAAAACAACATAAAAATCCATGACTCACACCATTAATAATATTAATTACAACTTTATTACACAACCAAATGCGAGTACAATTAAATAAAAATGTTCCAGGTGAAAAGTATCACCACAGAATGCTCCTTTCCTTTCTGTCATACATGTTTAATGCAGGCATGTGTGACTGTTGTGGGTCCACGCTCAGTTCTCATGTCTCATATGTTTCCACAGTCATGTGACACAGACCAGCTTAATATTTCAGGGCTGTTTATTGGCACAATTATTATACTAAAGCACTGAAAACATTTGGAAGTGATGTAGCCACCCACATTTTGTATTTATTAATTTTATTTTCTATATTTTTTTTTTTAAAGGATCGATATCAAATCAGTAACTTGTGAGTATCAGAGATTTGATCCTGCACAATCGATCCACAGATCCAGAGTTCTTGCATCACGTCTCCTCTGGATTTGAT
>JAJHUR010100630.1:0-11563 GCA_027495735.1 Lutjanus campechanus | reverse complement strand
TGGTGTCTGCCTCCCGAACAGAAACTGGAAGATGGTTCCACAGGAGAGGAGCTTGATAACTGAAAGCTCTGGCCCCCAGTCTACTTTTTGAGATCTTTGGGACCACCAGTAAGTCTGGTTAATTAAATAGTGTCGGGCGTTTATAGAACATTCATGGATGTGCTCCAAACTCTCCTCCCACACAATGGGAGGTATCAGGGCTCCAAACTCTCTTTCCCACTCCTCTTTTATCCTATCCATCTTAGGAAGGCACATGTTTTGTAATATCTCATATAATTGCGAAATTATATAGCGTGGATTGGGGAACAGATTAAATAAGCTCTCTATCTTGTCTGGGTATGCCTTTTCGAAATTAGGGAGGTGTGTTCTGACATAATTCCTAATCTGAAGGTATCTGAAAAACTGATTGCTAGGTAAATTGAACCTTTCTTGGAGTTGCTGGAAAGAGGCAAAAGTCCCCTCTATGTATAAGTTACCCACAATACAAATCCCCAATCGTTTCCAGGTGGAAAAGGCCTCATCCAAAGCTGAGGGAGCGAAAGAGGGGTTTGTAGTTATAGGTAGCAGAAATGAAACTGCTTTAAGTTTGAAATGATTCCTCAGTTGTTTCCAAGTCTTAATTAAAGCATAAATTACAGGGTTATATTTAAAACAAGATCTATTGACTGGGACGGGAGATAGTACAACAGCTCTAATAGAAAAAGGTAGACAGTCTTCCCGTTCCATCTCTAGTCCATCATAGGGTATTGGGTTGTCATCTAACCAATATGCCATAGAACGTATCCCAGTGGCCCAGTAATATAAAATAAAATTAGGCAGTGCCAACCCCCCATTTGTTTTGTGTTTACAAAGGTGGTCCTTCTTTATTCTGTGAGACTTGTAATTCCAGACAAAGGGGAGAATGATTGAGTCCAATTTAATGAAAATCACTTTCAATATTTTTAGATAATATTTTTAAATTATCTCCTGAACAGAAGAAATTTGTGTCATCTGCAAACAAAACGAACCGTAACAATTCAGAAACGTCACAAATGTCATTGATATATAAAAGAAAAAGTTTCGGCCCCAAAACCGAACCTCGTGGGACCCCATATTCAATCTTCAAACATTCAGATGTATTGCCAGCAAAATGCACATATTGTTGTCTATTATGTAAATAGCTAGTTAACCAGTTTAGAACAACTCCTCTCACACCATATGTATTCAACTTAGCAAATAAAATTGAGTGATCTATTGTATCAAATGCCTTCTTTAGATCAATGAAAACTCCTATCGTATATTTCCTTTTGTCAATTGCTGTTGTGATTTCTTCTATTATTTCCATTATTGCCAGATTAGTAGACCACTTTGTCCGAAAACCATATTGACTCTCACTTAATATATTATTTTTTTCAATAAAGCTATCTAGTTTATGAACAAACAATTTTTCTAGCACTTTAGAAAATTGGGAAAGTAATGATACCGGTCTGTAATTGTTAAAGCTGTGTTTATCTCCTGCCTTGAAAAGTGGAATGACCTTTGCTGTTTTCATCTTATCTGGAAAAACACCTGTTTTAAATGAACGATTGTAAACATAACATAGTGGTTTAATAATACAGTCAATAGTCATTTTTACTATTTTCATATCTATTCCATCACTATCAGTTGACATCTTATTTTTTGTTTTAGCTACCACCGAAATAATTTGATTTTCACTAACCTCACCAAGAAACATTGATTGCATCACCTTAGTTTCCCTTTTCCAGCCACTTCCTGTTTGACCATGATTTTTTATAATGTCATTTGCCAAATTAGGCCCAACATTTACAAAAAAGAATTAAATTCATTTGCCACTTCACTCATGTTTTTAATCACCTTATTGTCCTTAATGAAATGATTGGGTAGGTCTGTTGTTCTAGATTTGTTACCCATTACACTGTTTAGAATGTTCCATGTACCCTTAATGTTATTTTTATTTTCTTGTAGAATTGTATTATAATATTCCTTTTTTCTTTTTACATGCATTTTGTAAGCTCTTTGATATCCAGGGTTTCTTGTTATAATACGTTTTACGCTTACATAAAACTAATGGACAGTGTTTATCATAAAGAGCTAAATAACAGTTTAAGAATGAGTCATATGCAGTATTTACTTCATCTGTGTAAACCCCATTCCACTCCTGTTTTAAGAGATCATTTCTAAAGGCATTTATTCGATCATCAGTCCTCACCCTTTTATATCTGCGGCAATTGTCTGTATTCTTTCGCTGTAGTTCATAATTAAATGTTGCAAATACTGGTAGATGATCACTTATATCATTTATCACAAGGCCACTATTAATGCTGTTTTCCAGAACATTTGTAAAAATATTATCGATTAATGTTGCACTAAATGATGTTACTCTACTGGGCTTTGTGATCAGTGGGTATAGCCCTCTACTGTATAATGTGTCCAGAAAGTCTGAAGTTTGTTGGTTTGTTGGTTACTTATGTTTCTAATTCTGAATCCATCCTAGTTTTTGTTTTGTCACTTCAGTGACCCAGTTTCTCAGCGGGATTTCAGAAGAAAAGGTTGACAGTGTGGTTTGCGTCCTTGTGGCTCCCACAGAAAATGTTGTAACACATATTTATTTTAGCCATGACCATGAAGCTGACCATGAGTCAGCTTCAGCCCAACACTCCCTCTCAGAAACTTGCTTTTCTCAGCGGTCAGATGATTTGTTCATGTAGTGGACAGCTGTGTCTAAGCTTTAACATGTGTCTCCCAAACATCAGCCTCCCTCCTGCTAAGAAGGAACACTTTCCACAGAGAAAAGACTCCAAATATTTGGCAGTAACTTCACCCCCTCCCCCCTTTTTTTTCATGCTGTGCATTTTTGGCACAGGCCAACAGAATCTGAATACCTTTGAGTTTAAAGTATGTTTTGGTTGCCTTTACCACTAAGAAATCCACTTTTTGTTTATTTTGTAATCACTTACAGTACTTGTCTGTCTGTTTCTCAGGTCGCAGGCTTCTTTAAGGGCATGTCTTTCCCACTGGCCAGTATCACCGTCTACAACTCGGTGGTGTTTGGTTTCTTCAGTAATGCACAGAGACTTATAAGCAAGTATCGCTATGGCGATGGGCGGCATCCCTGCAGCATGCTGGACCTGACCGTGGCCAGCATGCTGACTGGACTGGTGTCAGTGGGTCTGGGAGCCCCGGTGGATCTGGTCAAGATCAGACTACAAATGCAGACGCAGACGGTTCTAGCAGGTAAATCAGGATTCTTTTTTTTTTAATTATTATTATGTTCTGTTTTGTTTTTTGGCTTTGGAGGTTTTCTTTGATTTACTGCAAAGCTGAAAAGATGACACTGGTTATTGTTTTTGAGCTTTTGTTCTGGTGTTCTGGCATGCACTCGACATAGCTGCAGAAACCCAGACTGTCACAGTCTGCCACAAATGTTTTTAATTTCAGTTTTGTTTTTGAAAAATGAAAAATACATTAAATCAGGATAGCACAGAGACAAACTGTCTTCTGTCATAATCATTTAGCAAACAGTGCATGAGAAACTGTCAGTCTTCATGAATTCATGAATTATCTTTTCACCATCATGCCAACTGAAGGTCAAAATGCCTCCATACTGCTCGTCTGGTGTAATCCAAGTCTCTTAAAGCCCCAACAAGTTGACTAAAAAATATTATTTCCACCATGTTTGTAGCCTGAATCTTCACTGAAGCCACGTTCGCGTGCACACGCACACTATCTGAGGTGTGTGTGTGTGTGTGTGTATGAGACGGTGTGCAAATGGCACGTAGGAGACTTGGATTAAGCCAGACAAGAAGTATTGGTCACCATTGGTCACCACTGGTCACCATTCACTTCCATTGTTTGGGAGATTCTGCAACACTGTTTTCCTGTGAAACTCCAGCAGTGTTTTGTGGACTAAAAAAATAAACCCGACCCTCAATCGGCACGAGGGTGAGTAGATAATGACTGAATGACTCATTTTTGGGTGAACTATCCTTTTACTATCTGCACATTTTTTTTTCTGTTAAAGTTTCATGGATGATACAGAGGTGTAGAAAAAGAATCTCAAACTCAAGTTCCTTGGCATCTATATCATAATGAGCAAACAGCTGACTTAGACTTTTGGTCCCTCAAGGGGGAAATTCATGTCCACAGCTCTGTACAGTAGACAGTTGGGAAGTTTATGCCGCGGGATTGGTTTGACAGGTTCTACAGACACCTTTCTAACCTGCAAGAGAAGGTGTCTGATACTAGAGGGTAATAATGTCTGGAAGCGGTCTGAGCTTCATCTTACCGTTAAAACAATAAACTAATAAAACTGAGGTCAGAGCAGTTCACTTATGGCACGTGAATCATTTATATCCTTTATGTGTTTAGTGTCTGATGAGCTCATATCCGTCACACCGTCATCATGTGATAACTCGTGATGACTTTCTCAGACACTTTGGTGTTTTAATTGATCCAGACTCTTTCATGATGGTGCAAAGTGCCATAAAGGTTGCATCAAAAAGTTGAACGTCCTGTCGGCATACTCTTCTGTGAGTAACGTGTCTGAATTACTCTGATGCAATAAACCTGACACGTAGTAGGCCTATCAGTTTCAATGCAGTCATTTTACTGTAACTGCCAACTACAGTGGATGTGACCTGATAATGCCGGGAGATATCAATACTTTTCATTTGCATGAACTCTGCCAGAGTTGGTGGTTCCACTACCAACATACAGTTGGTCAGTAGGTAGTTGTTAGGTAGTTCTTAAGAATCAGCATGGGGCCTCATGTGAGAACCACTCATATGAACACAACTGTTCTTAAGTTGTATATGAGTGATTTAGGAGAACTTGCCGCACTCACCAATTTTCTCATATCGTGAGTTTTCTTTCAGATATGAACACAATTTACGAGGTCCGGACCTGTTGTAGGAGTCGTGCTGTTATTAAACTGAAGTTTTTCACTAATAACTGTATGTTTCAATCATTTGAAGACATTTTGAGTTTGAAAAATAAATTAAACCTATTAGTTATGTCGACATTATCCTGCATTTCAAATTTTAAGTGTAAATGTACATGTAAGTCCTATCGTCATTGATTTAATGATGTATTATTACCTGCTGTCAGGTGTACTGGCCGTACCTTCACATGCAGGTTCATGAAGCTGCTGTCGAGGAGAACATCCTCACTTATTCTGTCCCCTGTCTCTGTGATGGAAACTTCTCCTCCACCCCCTCCTCCTGTTGCAGCCGTGCTGTGGCAAGGCTTTTTTTTTCAATTTTCTTTGAAGCCATTTTTATATAGAGATGATTTCTTCTTTATTTCAGTGACTGTTGGTTCCTCAGGTGACATAACATTAACAGCCCTTGTTTTCCCCGTTTCTTTTAATTCCACTGCTGACAGTTTGAAATGACACATTTAAAAGAATTTTAAAAAGTATACTATTAAAAACAAAGAAAAATGAAAACTTGAGAAAAATGTCCCTTTAATACACCCATTCTTGAGAATTGGGAAAAATCATGTCCCACCAAAAAAAAAAAAAAAATCAGAACAAATCTTTAAAATCATTAATATCAACACTCTAATTACAATTTTTGGTGAAAATGTATTCTTTAAGGATTTTTATTGATGAAATATATGTTATTACTAAAATACTTTGGTTTGCTTTAATCTCTATAACTTCTAAACCCAGAAAACAGCCTTGTCCCAGACAAGAATTCACAACTTCAAACGATTTAAAAAATGTGTTAAAAGCCTTCAAAATCTAAAATTAACAATACCTGCTGATAACATAGGTATACAAATGTGCTATTATAATCATCTTGTTTTTTTGAGGAAAATGTTTAAGTTGTCTCTCAGATTTCCATCAACATATAAAGTGTCAGCTGTACCTGAAGGACCCCTGTCTCACTCCTTGGTTTAAAAAAGGCGGGAATATTGCTCAAATACCGGTAAACTTTCTGTTTTTCGACACATTCATCAAATAATATTACTATCAGATGTGTCTCAACCATAACATGTCAACTCTGGAGCCCTTCTAAATCAAAGCTAAATAAGAATTATGGTTTAAACACTACACTGCAACTTGTGGTTAGAGTGTAAATCATGGGTGGTAACAGTTACTCATATCTCCCCACAGCAGAATGAATAAAAATGGTAAAAGTTGTTTTGAATAACTGGATGTGTTTGTATAACTAAGGGATTCAATTTATGAATATAGTTTTAATATATGGTCATCTTAATTGTATTTAAAAACCACCTGCCCAACCCCAACCCAATCTTTGGCTGACTTTACATAATAAAGGCAACAAAATATGAGGTGGACTTGTATTAAATATGTTGATCCACCATTTTACAGCTGCTTGACTGCTTGACAAGTGTGTCATCTGTTAAAAGACACACCTCCATGTAAATCCCTGCTGAGCTGGACTGATGCCCAGAGTTAAACCAAGTCAAGCCAGTTTCGTCATGCAGTTTTCCTTTGATGGTGTGGAGAAAGAATCACAAAAGTACAAAACCTGGGTTCTAAAATCAACACAGCTTGAGCTGTCCAAAGTAGTATTTTATGCATTTATAAAGTTTGATGACAGAAGATGTTTCAGAAATAGAAAACGCCAGCAGGAATAAGTCAGTTACTCGAAATCAAAGCAGTTCTGTTGAGAGCTGCCAGTTTCCACAAATTTCCAACTATCCTAACTACAATAATCCTTCAGGGAAGAGAAGACAAACCAGTTTCTGTAACAACAGTCACGGGTAATAAGTTGTTTCATTTCTTTACTATAGAGAACTTGCACCTTGCTGGCAACGTATCAAATGGCACCAACATCCCTCTGCGCTCCGTCAACATCCCCAGCCAGAGGCTGTACCGAGGCCCCATCCACTGCATCAGCAGCATCCTGCAGACCGAGGGCCTGCAGGGCCTGTACAGGGGTGGTGCAGCCATGCTCCTCAGGGACGTTCCTGGATACGTGCTCTACTTCATCCCTTACACCATCTTCTGTGACCTGCTGAAGCCAGATGCCAAGTCAAACCCTCATCCCTGTTCCATCTGGCTGGCCGGAGGACTAGCAGGTAAATGTCACAATGTCCAGCTTTTTAACATCACCACAGCAGTGTATATCTGACTTTTTCAGTAGCCTGCAGTTGTCCGTTCATGTGATGTTGAACAGATACTTAGTTTAGGCTAGTAGCCACAGACTGAGGAGTCCAATGTGTGAAGAAAAGACTGTGTGGAGTTACAGGTCATTGGGTTTGGAAAGCTGACCAGATGAGGACAAAGTCAGTGGGCTGAAAGTTGCATACAGTCAACAGTGATCGATCCGGGGCTTAAAAGTGCTGATACTTTCCTTTCTTTGGATTGGAACTGAAGCCAAATGCATTTTTAGCATGCATTTGCATGTCCTGATCAATAATGTCGCAACAGAAGTTTTGGCTTTGACAGCTAATGGAGAATACCTACTGCAGCACCTCTGACCTTTGGATGGATTTTGGTTTGTGTGGTTGCAATGCAATTAGAGGAAATAATGAGTCTGATTTCTGATTTGGGCTGCTTGGCTATTTTCACACCTGTGGTTCAGTTCATCTGGTCCAGACCAGGGGACAAATGATACACTGTTCACACTGACTTTTTACAAACAAACTAAGAAGAGCAAACATGAAGTTATACAGACTGATGGTGCTGATTGGACCATTTTGCCGATCATCCTGCATGATCAGGACCCAGGTGAGGAAATCAAATGCCAGTGACTGCCATGTTCATGCAGCATTTTAATGCTTCTGATGTGTAGATTTAGGTTCTTTGTTGTCACAAAGAGCTCATGCCGTCTTGTACAGTAATGATTTGAGGTTTATTACTGTGGGATCACTGTCACTTTATTACGTTCAGTGTGTGTGACAAAGTACACAGAGGAGGATAAAAGTACTGTCATTTTAACTGCTTTTGACCTGTTAATCAGGGAAAATAACCATGCTGATGTGCATATGTTACTTAATGATTTTCATAAATTCATGTTGATTTCACTATAACTAGATGGATCGTTTTAGTAGTTCAGTTTTTTACATTATGCTAAAATCTCACCATTTCGCATTCATTTTCACGCCAGACTGTTTGGTTTAACAGTCTGTTCACTCAAGACTGCCGGAAGCAGAGTGTATTTTAATGTTAATAATTGACTTAATTAAGCTGAGCTACCCCCTAAAAGTGCACCCTGCAAACTGCATAAAGTAATGTAGGAAGTGAAGGTTAAACCAACCTGTTTTCTGCTTCTCTCAGGTCACAGTAAAAGGCTGCATAATAAGCACAAACGGCTATCAAAATAAAGACGGCAGTTCCACTTTGGCACAGCGATATAATTAATTTACAGTAATTTCACATTTGACACACTACCAAAACAATATAGTAGAGTATAATAGTCAAAAATATACAGTATATCTGGACTGTGGATGTTAAAGTAATGTGCAGGATTTATGGCTCTTTTGTAAAAATGTGTAGGCTGTCCATCAGCCGGGGACAAAATGTTTTAATACATCTACGGCTCAGTGCTTTTTAGTCTTGAGCCTCAGGCTAGCTATGCATGCCAAATCCCTCCAAAATAAAAATATTCAAGGAAAATAGAGAATTTAATAGTTTTTCCCTTTTTGGCCAAAAAAAGTAAAATCCTTGATTTAGGGGAGTCATTTGGCAGGTTTGTATCACCTGAAAATAAAAACTGTTCTGTTCTCGTTATCTTAGAATGAGCCCTTTATATCTACAGAGGATGCGGGTCTTCTTCTATGGAGGCTGTCTTGTTTCTATAGTAACCAGTATGGATATGGCTTGTGAGAAAAGCAGTATTCAGTTGGTTGCAATCTACAACCTCACCATTAGATGCCACTAAATCCTACACACTGGTCCTCAAAGTAATAAAGCAGTAAAGAAAATCAGTACTTCAATAATTATTTCTTTTGTGTAACAAATCTGGCACATGAATGTATCACCTTGCAGTGTTACACACTTTGTAGATGTTTTTTTTTATGCAGTTTGCTGTTTAAATTTCAATCCAGACCAGCCAGTCAGCAGTATGATGGTTTCTCTTTAAGCCTTTTATTGTTTTTATTGAGCTCTGTTTTATTGCATGAAGCGTGTCTGTTGTTTTTACTGGCACACTGTGACACCACATCCATAAAGTTGTGATATACATGTAAATACACATGACCTAATCTTACCTTTGCTCTGTATTGGGACCTAATCTCAGACAGAAATCATACTCACCATCTACTAACCTCCAAAAGCATTACAACTGCAGCTCTAAAATAGTGACTTGAGTTTTTCTTGGAACGTTTAGGTTTTTAGAAGTAAAACCTCATTTGAACTGTGCTAATATGCAGAGCAGGAGGATGTGTGTAAACTTGCATCCAACCACATGGTTGAGCCATGTGAATATGAGCTGTGTGAGACCAAACAAATCCCAGATCGAGGCCCACAGGCTCCTCACTGTTTATCCACTGGGCAGAGCCTCATGCAGACTTGTTTCCAGATGCAGGCCGGCCACCTATGGACACGTGACAGAGTCAAAACGTGGTAGAGAGAGAGCAGAAATCATCTGTGAGCCATAAATCAGTGAGGTCCGTATGTTTAGCTAGCAGGCCTGAATGTGAATCGCCTGTTTAGCCTCATAAGAACCACGCAAGTCAGAAAATAACTCTGAATTAAAGAAAACAGCTCTGCTGCTCTAGACTGTAACTGAAGAGTATAAACTGCGGTATTTTTTATTCATCTACTGATGAATTCATTTGTATTTTTATATATAAAGCAAGTTGTTTGTCAGAGCAGTGCTTATTAAAGGGTTAAAGGGATAGTTTGCGTTTTTTGAAGTTTGCTTGTATGAGGTACTTCTCTGTAGTCAGTGTATTACCTACGATAGATTGCAGCCAGCATGCCCCCAGTTTAGAGAAGCAGCAGGAGCACCAGTGTAGGAAGCTAAGATAATGAACGCTGTGGACAGCATTGGCAGCAAATTACACTACATTTGGCGTACTTTCAGAGCTTGACCTTGCTGACAGATTGTTATATCGCTCTCTCCAAACCATCCAAACTCCTTTTGGCAAAAACAAACATTTTACCTTACCATTTCATTTAACCTCACAGAACATGGGAGTTTCTGGTCCACTGCTGATCTATTTACTAGTTTGTTTGTGTTATGGTATGATTTAGGTGTTTTAAAAAATTATTATTATTGTGTGACTTCAGTGAATCTAAACCAGTCATTCTCAAACACTGGGTCGTGACCCACAGGGGGTCGCCAAATAAATAAAAGATTATGGAAGACATTCTGCAGATTTAAGATTTATATCTGCAGTTTTTTTTTTTGTGACATACTTTTTATTGAACAATTTGAACATAATATTACAAACATAGTGCCATTGCCCTGCCATTATTGATTTTAGGGAAAAAAGAAAGGGGGGGGAGGGGGGTGGGGTAAGTAACAAAATACTACTTTACCTATGCACATGTGCATCTGTACCTATACACATATCCATACGCACATACCTTATATACCAGCAAGCAGTGTTACGTCAGAAAGAGAAGTTATAAGAGTGTCCCAGGTTTGCACAGTAGATGCTCGTGCTTTATGTATAACCGCCAAAGATTTTTCTAAAAGGGCAATATCTCTAAAGTAATTGAGCCATTTCTTTGCCGATGGGGTGTCCGGCGAAAACCATGAGTGTATTATAGTTTTCTTAGCGGCAGTCAGTCCTGCAAATATAATTTTCCTCTGTGCCAATCTAATGTTGCCACCAAGGCCAGAGTCATCATTGAATAAAAGTAGGGGGGGATGCATAGGAATAGAAAATCCCAAAACATTTTCAAGATAACCATGCACCTTGGACCAGAGGCTATACACTGAAGGACATTCCCAAAAGACATGAAGATATGTGCCAACTGCGTTTTGATCACATTTTGTACAGTTGGGATCATCTATCAGTTTCATTGTGAAGCGTTTGTATGGTGTGGCATAAAATTTGAACACAAATTTGTAGTGAATAAGTTGATGTGCTGGATTCTTTGATGAGATGGGTATGTTGGTCCAAATATTGTTCCAGTCCAAATCATAGCCCGAGTCTCAAGTTCATGGTTCCAAGATCTGATCACTCCCAAAGGTTTAGCATCTTTAGAAAGAAGGTCATTATAAATGACGGACACCAGTCCAGTAGAGGATGTTCGAGGGGAGATCCAAGTGTCCAACGGATGAGAGGGTAAAGGTGAGTCCCATGGAACTCCATGAGCACGGATTGCAGACCTCAACTGGAGGTACAAGAACCAAGGGAATGCAGGGAGAGAATAACGTTCTTTGAGCTCCTGGAGTGAAATCAACCCATCTCTGTCATACAGATCTTGAAGAGTATGAATTCCGCCAGAGGCCCAGCTGTTGTCAAAATAGGGACCAGACTGCTGTAGTAAATCATAATTATACCAAACAGGAGAGCGGTCACACAGCTTTAACTTGCATCCCATGTGTTTCTGGACAGCAAACCATATTTTCAAAGAGTTGCCTATGATTGGTCCAAACTTCCTACACACATATCTGGGTTTTAACCCACAGAA
>JAJHUR010100628.1:1291-15360 GCA_027495735.1 Lutjanus campechanus | reverse complement strand
CAGATATTCAGCATTCTTACAATTATTGGAATCTGTGTTGTTTTTTTAATCCAGCTGCTAATTAGATAAATTAATTTAAAAATGCCCTACTGTAAATGTGTGCTTAAAGATATTTTACAAATTTTAGTTCAAATTTAAGCTTTATTTCCTTTATTTTTTATTTTATTTTATTTACTTTAAGAAACATGTGGGAGCTATTTTGTTTATTTATGTATGTAAATGTTCAGTTCTTCACCTGCTGACAGCTCTTTTATGCCTTTCTTGATAGGAAAGCTGAAGATATGACAGGAAAGTGGGAGAGAGAGTGGAGGGATGACATGCAGCAAAGGCTCACAGGCAGGAGTCAAACCCACGGCTGCTGCAGAGGACTCACTGCCTCAATACACTGGTCACATGATCTACCAACTGAGTTACCTGGCTACCAAATAGTTAGATTGTAGATTTTCATTCTTATTGCAAATTTCAGTTCAAAACATCAGTTTCCATGATTACTAATAATCGGTATCGGCCCTGAAAAAATTGCATCAGTTTAGGCCTGGGTGATATAGCTGAAAAACCTATTAGAATAGTGAAGTTTCATATCGGTCGATATCAATTGTATCGTACTCCAAGGGGTGGAAATGGTTGTCATTGGGCGATATAGACAAATCAAATATTATAATATTTTTGAATGAATAGCTCTATTGTATTGTAGGGATGACTATTGGGGAGTTCACAAAAATATTAATACAATTAGATTTTTGATAAATAATGATCAGTAATGTGATATATAAGGACCAAGTGGGTGAAGACAAATAATAGAACATCTAGAACAGTCTGTTAAGTTCAGAAAATTACATCACTTCACTGTATTGAAGGAAAAGGCAACACTTATGGCATATATCAATATAACAATGTAGAAAATCTATCTTGTCTCATATCACAATACGATATAATATTGACATATTCCTCGGCCTTACATCAGTCAACCCCTTGTTTTTAGATATTAACATGGCACAGCATTGTGCTGCTGAGTCATACTGTATATTGTACCTCAACGGGGAACATGGACAACTTGTTCCCAGCCACATCCAGGACTTGGAGTTTTGCCAGTGCCCCAATTCCCTGAGTGAAATGTAAGGCAAGTCTTTGGTTAGGTGGCTGTAGCTATTCTGTGTTAAACATGAAAAGTATGTTAAATGTGTTGAGAGTTTTCAAATCTATGAGCTGAGGACATCCAATAAAATCACATCAGTGAGTGAGTACCTCTGGTAGGCTGGTCAGTTTGTTTCTGGCTACATATAACTTGGTTAGTTCTTTACACTGGTACAGTTGCTGAGGAAGCCGAGACAAACAATTGGAAGTCAAGTTTATCTCAGACAACCAGGTGAGATGACCCAACTCAGCAGGGAGCTCCTCCAGCTTATTGTCCAGCACACTGAGATGTTGAAGCCGAGTCAAACTAATGAGGAAAGACAGGTTTGCATTTGTGTTTTTAACATAGAAATACATTATTCTTAAAAACAAGTTTATCAGTCAGCAATCAAGATAATTTACCCTTAAATGTACAAATAATGCATTAATAGTATTATAAAGAACCGGACTGTGTAGCGCCATCAAAGATTAATTTATTAGTTCTTTTTTTTTCTTTGGTCCACAAAACAGTGCTGGAACAGTTTAAGTGAATGGTGACCAGTTTTCAGTAACAAGCAGCCCAAAAAAACTTAAAATGCATCCACACTGCTCATTTGGTGTAATCCAAGTCTCTCACAGCCCCAACATGCCGTTCACTTGTGCTTGCACACTGTCACACCACACACCCCGAGCTCAGACAGTGTGCACATGCATGTGAATGTGGCTCCAAGCTAAGGATCTACAGTGAAGATTTAGGCTACAAACATGGTGTAAGTGATGTCTTTCAAGTGAATTTGGCATGTTGGGGCTTCAGGAGACTTGGATTACACCAGACAAGCATTTGAAAACTGATCACCATTCGCTTATATTGTTTGGGAGATTCTGCAATGCTGTTTTTTTTTTTTTTTAATTGTTCTTTTTTGTGAAACTCCAGCAGTGTTTTGTGAACTAAAAAACTAAAAAACTAAACCCGACATTCAATCAGCATGAAGGTGAGTAGACAATGACTGAATCTTTTTGGGTGAACTATGAACTATCCCTTTAATTATAAGCTATCTTAGAAGCTTGGTGCAATGTAAATTAAAGCTAAACCATGATTTAATTAATTAATTAAGCCTTGTTAAGGTAACCCAGCCATAATTTCAGGCGTGGAGATCTTGTAATGGTGTAATAAGTGTACCTTTTAATCTCTGCTGGAAGTCTTTGAATCTGGTTGTGGTTCAGATTGAGCACACCAAGGTTTCGTAAACCACCTGCAAAACATAAATCACAATAATGAGGTTCATTTTATTTTAGCTTTGTTATTTTAACAAAATTTCCAAGGTGCTAATCATGCAGAACAGTGAGAACCTACCTAACACCTCAGGTGGCACCGCTGTAATTTGGTTGCTGAACAGATACAGTTTCTTCAAGGACTCCAGATGGCCCAAAACAGCAGGAACCTCCTTCAAGGCATTATTTCCCAAATTCAGCTCAGCCAGCTTGCAGGCATTGCATAAGGAAAAATATTTAATCACAAATCTGCGTGCTGTGTAACACATTTAAAGAGTTATCTTGGAAATGTTCCAGCAGACAGATGAGCTGGGAGCAAACAAACGGAGCAGACTCACATATTGCAGGGAGAGCAGCTCGGCGGGCAGAGCTGTGATGGAGTTATTGTTTAACAGCAGAACTGAGAGGTTTGTTAAACTGGAAACGCACCTGGGAACCTTGTTTATTTTCTTTGAGGTCAAATTTAAAGAAGTTCCCTTGCCATACAAAACTCTCACCACTGACTCGGCCATTTAGAAAACCAACGTCAAGCACCTGTGTTTAAGTTTCCATGGCGACAAGAGGCTCGTTGGCGATGGTGTCTAGAAGGGAAGCCAAGGTTTGAGAAACTCTCGCGAGATTTGTTAGGATTTTTTCTTTGTTGTACAAATGTATTGTGTCATATAATGTGACAACGCTGTGGTTAAGATCTAAGTATTTTAGGAACAAATACCAGGTTAGGCTTAGGGAAAGATCGTTGTTAGGGTTTCAATTACCACTCTCGCGAGACCTTTCGCGGGTCTGGGGTTCCCTTCGCCAATGAAGGTTTGGTTTTAGGCAATCGTGGCCTCTAGTGGTGATAGCTGGGAATACCAGCATGTTTCCACGTGCTTCACTTTGTTGATTAAATTCTCACTGTACAAGCAGTCAATGGTAGAATGTAACCAGGCACATGTGGCACTTTACTTGAATATTTCCTTTTCTTGCTACTTTTTTACTCACTACATTAACAATTCTACTTAACATGAATGCATGAGCAATAATTAATTAATAATCAAATATACATGACTGTCAAAGCTGCCATTTTTCTGCATCGAGTGCTATCACTTTTAATACTTTAAGTACATGTGTTCCTGATTGTAAGGCTGGAGTTATTTTCTTAATCACTTCATCTGCTGATTATTTTCATGATTAATGGTCTATAATAAAGACAAAAAATATATTTTAAAAGGCAAAAAATGCTCATGAAAATTTGTAAGAGCCCAAAGTGACATGTTCAGATTGACCATTACATTTAACAGGCTTGAACCAGCAAATGTTTGACATTTTTGTTCAAAAAAGGACTGAAGTGATTAATCAATTATCAAAAAGGCTGGCAACTAATTATCTTTCAATTGATTAATCAACTAATCTTTGCAGCTCTACCTGGTTGCACTTCATACTTAAGCAGTGGTTCCCAAACTGGTGTGTGAGCCTTAAAGTACTGAACGTATTCATAAAGCAGAATTGATCCTTTGATTATATTATGTGAAGCTGGCCACAAGCAGACATGACATATTTAACCTATTTTACCTCATTTTAATAACTTGCATTAACTGAAAGAGACCAACTGTTATCAAAATGCCATGTCCACATAAAATTAAAGCATTGGGACCGAGGCAGTAGTGTGCAGGCATTTCTTCATCTTTTTGTACATAGAATTGTTGCTAAACATATATTAAATATTATTCTCCTAAAGAGAAGTATTAAAAATCCAGCAGTCACACACCTTATTCGTATTGTATGTGTTTATGTAACACTGATATGATTTACAAGTTCAATAATTCAGTTCATTCCAACAACACTGCAAAAGTCCAACAAGCGCTCAGTGTTGACATTTGTTGTGACATGCGACATGCATGATGAGCAAATCATACATCCTCCCCTGCTCCGGTGGATCTGAATAAAAAGTTACAACATTGCTTCTAAAAATGAGCTGAAGGAAACCCTGAATGTCACTGGGACAGACCAAGAGAGTTCAGTGTAAAGTCATTCACACATTAATTTCCTTTCTATGCTATTTTTCATGATAGTGTTTTCAGAGGTGATGAGTTCTGAATGAATTCGATTTTACTCTCCTCGCCAGTATCTTTTGACTTATAAACAGAAAAGCACCATTACTGTATGTGTTTAAACTCATTCTGAAAACAGCAACATTCTCTGTTAACCTCAGTGTAACAATGTCTTCAATGAGGGGGGGGGGGGGGGGGGTCGCTCCCTTCCAATACGTTTGTATTGAGGGGCCCTTGGTGTGTGTGGTTTGAACACTCTCAGCATTAAACACACTGGTTTATGTCACACCAAGACTGAGCTGTCTCTCAGCTGTCCTCTGCATTGGCCGGGTCCTTTAGTCGTTCCACAGAGTTGTAGTGCTCTCCTAGTCCATACGCATGACGCATATAGCTGCAAACAATAAGAAAATGTATTTAGAACTTAACAGAATTTGTTATTAAATATAGTTAATGCATAGATTAGAGTTACACTTGTCATATTACAGTATGTCTTTCATGAAAAAGTACAGTACATGTTTGGAATATCAATTACATTTAAGAGTTTAATGTATATATAAACTGGTAGATGGCAAAAACTGGAATAAATGCCTTGCCAGAGAATGTCTAATCTAAATGTTTTAACTTTATATATACACATTTTTCTACTAATTTAACTGCACATATATTGAACAGTTATGCTAATAAAGTTTGAACCCCAAAGAAAAAAAAAAACATATACATAACATACACAAGAATGACCGGTTGATCATTAAATTCTTCCCCAATTTTTATAGTTGGGGAACTGGCCTGGATCACTTCTATTGGCAAGTGAAGAATTTGGGTCAAAGCTCGCAACTGTTGGGGAAAAGACACAAAGAAGGAAGGAAACATTAAAAAAATATATAAGGAGCAACAGCACAGTGAATTTGTGGCAAAACATTAACAACTCACTTCTAGTTGTCCTCCCCATGCTGCCGTGTGCTCCACGTCACTGCAGTATTTCTCAAACTCATCTGGAAACCAAACACACACACACAAACACTTACATGAACACTGTGCACACACATAATTACTTTCTAAAAACACATGGTATATGGAAATATTATGGGGGCTAGCGTTTGTGTGTTGTTTTTTTGTTGTTGTTGTTTTTTTGTGGCAATCCATTGTACTTGGATTTGGAAAAAAAAACACCACTGATATGGAAAAGTGCAACGGCCATTCAAGTCTGAATTCCGAGTAGAAAACTTGGCCAAGATCCATCTATATCCTGAGTTCACTAACAGACATACAATTGATGCCACAGCAATATGGCGGCACACACAGTGAACAGTAAGCAGAACTGGAGAGGAAACTGTGAGTGTGAATGCTGACGCTAAACTGCAGGCTAAGTGTGTTTGTGTTGTGAATCGTGCTGTAACATCTTTGTAGTTGTCATTTTCCATTCAGTTGATCTGTGCTTGATGTAAGTCTCTGAGAGAACGCAGCACTAACCTGCTCCTCCTGTCTCTTTTAAAGTGTGCTAATCTGTTAAATCTGTTGGTGTAGATGCTTGTGAAGTTCAGAGACTTGCAATACAAACATCAGTTTTGCTGCAGGCATCCATGTTTACCCAAGCAGATGCACTGGGCCACTTTTAGATTATGAATACAAATGCAAGATACTATATTAATCCCTTGGAAGTGAAATTGAATGTCACCGACATAGAAAAGAGAAAAGCACACACATCTCAATGCAGCACATGACAAGAGGAGAGCACAGCAGCAAAATAAAGTAATAAAGTAATACCAACATGCATTAGAAGTCGGGAATACCAACTCAGAAGTATAGACTTAGACTTGCAATGGATTGTACCATGTAATATCTTTATATATTTAATAGCTGCCCATGACAGATTATTTCTGACAACCAGAACAAAGATAAAAGTGTTACCTGTTGTGTACATGTCACCAGTATCAGGGTTGGTGAGGAAAGGCAGGAAGTCATCAGCATGGCCTCTCATGTGCTCAGCAGTGCGGGAACGCAGTTCTTTCACACTCATGATTAACTCAGGCTGGAATAAAACCAATTAGAATTGAATATTTACTATCTGTGTATGAACTTTAGTTTATTTATGTATAAACTTTGTTCAGAGTTTGTCAGAGCAGTATTGTGGCATTGGCACATAATGCAGACATCACATTTTTGCTTATCACACTTCTGATTAGGTATTCAAATTACTTTTAAAACCCCTGCAACAATAAGTACCTTTGATCGCTGTGCCAGCTGATCTTCAACAGCTCGGTACATGCAGTGGCCGTCAGAGGAGATCTCCTTGATCTGAAGCTGCTGCTGGGCAAGTTTCTGAGCCAGCATCAAACCCTCCTGGTGCCTCACGCCCTGCAGGTTTTGTACCTCAGCCTCTGCTATCCTGCTCTCCCTCTCCTTCTCCTGGGCCGCCTTCTTGTCCTGGAGACCATCGTTTAAGTAAAACATATTTAATTAGGACTTGAACTATGACTGAAACTAATTTTAAAAAGAAAGCAAACAGTGATGGTTGATTAAATTACTACTACTTAAATGGAACATTGTGTTTATTGAAACAACAAACTACTTCAAATCTAGGATTAAAAAGATGCTTTAGGCAATAACAAACAGCATTTAAATGTGTCCTTTTTGAAGTGAATCTTGTTTCTCACCCGTCTCTTCTGGGCCTTGGTTATACGTGGCTGCTTGATCTCTTCCTTTTCTCCATCTTCCATCTTCATGCTCTCCACTCCATTTAAAACCTCTGCCACCTTGTGAGATCGAGTGAAGAGAGTTTCAGCTTCAAAATGACGTTTATCTAATAAACAGCCAACATGTAATCATGAATAATGAGATACAAATGTGAAAGAATATGCTCTCTGCACACTTTGCTCAGTACGCATTTGCTTCATTGTACCTCCAACTAATTAAAAAAAAGACTATGTGCATTTTTAATGTATCTGTGGGTACAGTAGGGTTGGGCTGACAGGCATCAACCACTGAGTCCTTTACCACTGTAACACAGTGATTTAAAAAAATATAACAACTGTGTTACAGACATGTGGTGTGGAGCAAAAGTGAGACCATCACAATATTTTACTGTGGACATTGTCATATGTCAGTTTGTTCATGTCAATGTCAAATTGACATCACCCGGTAAATTATACAGGGATTGCATTTAGATTAGCCATGAGATTTTTTTATTCATCTAAATGTTGACATTTACCTTTGTGTCGGTTCTCGATTTAAGTTGCCTGAATTCCTCCTCATGTTTCTGGATGAGGTCAGCCTCTAATTTAGCGATCTCCTCTGTCAACTGTTTCCTCTTCTTCTTGTCATTTTTGGGAACGGCATTTTTCATGCTCTGGATCTTTGCTGAAAATTAAGCACAAGAGCAGATTGTGTGAGAACACAATACTTAAGTAAAACTCGCACACACAATATACAGAATACAGCTCTCTGGTGCTGGGTGATGATCAGAAAAGATGACATTTAAAATAAATCAGATGGTCAGAATGACAAATATAAAGAAGAATAGACTCCCAGATGGTATAAATGCACCTTAATGTTAGTTTATTTTTAGAAGAAATTTAAATAAACATCTTTCTTTAAACCATAAATCATATATGTCAGAAAACTTATGCTGCTCCTCTAGCCTGCATAACATGGCATAAAGGTATTAGGCTCCAACCAATACTGGATTTTTGGGGCCAGTGCTGATACAAATATTAGGGAGTAAAACAATTCCAATATTGATATATCAACCAATATTCTGGAGAACAAGATTTTTTGGCCAGGGCATCAATACAGCATTACAGTACCTAATTACAATGCTGTTTTCATACTGGCATTTATCGGAAAACATATATACCGGTACAGATACTGATCGATAGAGCTGTGATAGGTTAGCATCAGACCGATAATATCTGTCAACCGATATACCGGTGGGGCTCTAAAGGGTTTATGAATAAAACTTCAAACTTTTGTGTTCTGCATCAATGATCAGAGTAATCCTCAGTGACAAGAAGCTGAATTAAAAGTTTCAGACCACAGAGATCTGTGCAGCAGCAGATTTCTGCTGTCTGTAATTCTGTGTTATATTTACCTCTAAAGCTACAAACCCTCTGAGCCACTAGTGAAAAACACACTGCAGAAATGGACTCGCAAATACATAAAAAATTATAAAATAGTTATCATTTTTCTCAGAATTGTCTCTTGTGAAATTATATTTTCTGCTAACTGGCTTGCTAGGTGCTAAACGGTGCTCAATTTCATGAAATAAAACAGCATATGTTATGCACACAGCCTGACAGCAAGGTCTAATTTTAAATGTTTAAATCTAATTATAAACAACCGAGTGCAGACAGTTGATGTCAGCTACCTTGCATGTCTTTCTTTTCCTTGCGGTGCTGCTTGGCCAGCTGCTCCTCTGGTGTCTCCACTGTCTCCTCCTCCATGACTGGATGTTGCTCACTTTGTTCAGTGGGAGTCTTTACGAGCTGAATTAGATAAACAACGTCTTCTGTTGTCCCTGTTATAAAATGTCGCACAACACTGACAAAAGATAAAAATATGTATTCCACAATAAATAAAATGTGCTGATATGGCCTTATCCGGAAGAGACGAGAGAGCAGGGAGGAGTTTTCTTCTTCTTCGCTGAGCTAAACTCCGAGATCAACGACGCTCCACCGCCACCTCCTGGCTGGTTGTCATACTACAGTCCTGTCCTGTCATACCAGCAGGCTGCACCTCTTTTTTTCCCCTTTATAAAATAACTTGCAAATACAAAACCTGTACAAAAGGGAGCACAAGAAAGAAAAAAATAAATACAAATACATACACAGAGATTGTTGTTGTTATTCATATTGAACAAATGTATTGTTTCATTTTATTACTAAATGCAACAAAGCATGGCTTCCAACCTGTAAATTTAAAAGTGTGGATGTGGAATTTCACCATTATGATAACAAGGTCAATCATGTATAAGCACCCTTTTGTGCACCATCTTCCAAGGAGAACAAACAACACACTCTGAAATATTCATTGATATTAGTTTCAACAATAAAAACACAGATTTTGCCAGAAATTTTCATCCCTGGGAAATGCCAAAACACATGCACAACAGATCCTGAACATCCAGAACAGAAACTACAATCCACATTAATGTCTGGCTGGCTGGATAAAATATATGAATAAGTTTAAAATAAATAGAAGACTGTAATCAGTATCAGGTTTATTATAGGTTTTCACATTCAAGGCATTATTATATTATAATATATTACATAAGTGTACCATTTTCATTTTATATAAATATTTATTCAACCCATGTGATACATTTCAAGCAGGATCTTATCTTAGGTCAATGGGACATGTGGTGTCACATTTCCTCGCTAAAGATTTCAAGCCCGACCCACTGTAGCTCTGTTCTGAAGGGCCACTACACAGTAGAGGGCACTCCTTAACCAGGCATAAAGCCAAGGGGGGACTGGGATTAGGTTGTGGTTCTAAATACAGAGAACCTGTATTTTGTCATGTAATCTCAATTTTTGTCTGAGATTAGCCTATGTGAACAGATGTTACAAAATGGCTGTTTCACTTTCTGTTTTCTCTGCATTTTATACAAATATCACATCACTGCTACCTCCAATGTTCTTTTTAATAACTCATTCCCAACCTAGGTTCTGATCATCCCAGTGGGTCCCAACTGAGTCTATACCGAACCCCTGATTTTTGTTTTGTGAGCTAATTTTGCTCAAGAACCTGCCTTATAGACTAACATAATAGTACTAAATACAGTATAACTGTAATACTGTATAATAATACTGAATTTATAATCAACTGATGTGAAACAATCAGAAAATAACACTTTATTTTCCTGATTCATAGCTAATGCTGCTTGCTCTCACACAGGCCTTTTTCTACTGTCACTTTTGGCCACGTCAAGTCAAACCATGCCATGTTGATTTGTGTTTCCATTACTGGTTTAAGCCTGTTAGGCTTAAACCAGTCGCATCTGAGATAGACCATCTCAAGAGTTGTGGCGATGTCTCACTGACTGCAACTGACCTGTGATGCCACCCGCCTTCTCCCCATCAAACAAGTGTATGTTGTGAAACTCAATTCATGACTGTGCAGGAGAGCTTCTAACTGAATCTCTGTGTTGTTGTCATCACTGTTTCTACTTTCAGGTATGTGCTTTAAATAACAAAATAACCAGGGACTTTTACTGTGAAGAATTATATGAAATGAAATGTGTTTATCCATTGTTTCACTGCCGCTCAACTCAAGACAAGCACGTTATCAGTCAAAGACTCACCTTGGAGTGGGTAGTCCTGTTGTAATGCAGATGCAAATCCCTGCTGTACCGGGCTGATGCACAGAGTCAAACCAAGTCAAGCCAAGCCAGTACACATGTATAGAAAAGGAGCTTTAATTCACTCTCTGTGTCTGTCTCATTTATTGAGCTGGGGAGGAGGGGCCAACTTTGGTGTTCTTATAAACCATGCTGCATATCTTGGTGGATTGCCCATTGAGGTGAGCCATTTCATTTTTGAGGGGGTTCAACTCAAAACATACAATGAGTGTGGACACAATCACATATAACATACATACATAAGGCTCTCATTTACTGACCTACCCACACATCAGTCCCATAAACCCACAATACACACAAAATAATAATATGGGGAAGACCAACAAGGAAAAGCTGTTCAGTATTAGAGGGGTAGGAAGACATTACCATTTAAAGCAGCAGCATGATGAGTTGATTGTTCCTATGTTAGTTGGCAGATTATTCCAGTCAGAGGGAGCTTTGTATTTAAAGGCAGGTCTGCCAATTTCTTTATTAGATTTGGGAACAAAGAAGAGAGGTTGCTGGGTATGTCTAAGAGAGTATTACCAATGGCAATGTCTTCTTGCCTTGTCCAAATGGCTATTAAACAATGCATTATCAAAATGTATACCTGGGAAATATATTCAAAACATAAATGCAAATATTATACCAGTGATAATGTTCTGTTGCCTACACACAAAGTCCACATTCTGTTAAAAAATATTTCATGGACTAGTATTATTACTTGAATTATTGTTAAATCTTCTCTGATTTTATTGGCAGCTAATTGGCTGCTGAACTCATTTGTGGATGGCAGACGTGCTGTGTGACGTGGCACGGGGGGCGGAAGAGCTTGTTTGTGTTTTGGTTCTGAGGGGAAGTTGCGAGAAGAAAGAAAGGAGGAGACGTGACGGGATTGTTGAAATTATTTTCTTGGTTCCCCCAACACCACCTCACCACAGTGTCCTGGGTTCCGTGTGTAAATACTACAGCGGCAGTATCTAAAGTTCAAAACACCGTCTGGCTCTCAGGTAGCGTACTTGACATGAATCGACAACTTGTGGTTTCCAGCTGGCTGACTGCTGGCTAACGCTAACGTCTGCTGCTCAGTTGTCATCGGGGACTAACGTTAGCTAGCTAGCGCTGTTAGCATTAGCTGACTGCTGCTAATGTCGGTGATGTTTGATAGCTATGCAGGAATACAGGCCTTTGTCACGTCTTACTGAGTCCAGCTGTTCCTCTTCTGTGTTGTTAGCAAGCGTCTGGTATAGCAAGCTGCATGACAGGCTCTCAGTTGACTTTGTGATAGCTAACACAGCTAACTGGGTGGAATCAGGTCAGTGGGTGGAATGCTAACAGTGTTAGCAGGCTAACATCAGTGTTTGTTAATTGAGGGTTTGGCTCCTCATTAAATAACACAAGCCACCATCACAACATTTCACTTTGATAACATTATCTAACAATACTAGGACTTTGCTTGTTAACATATAGCATTACTTTTTATTTTATGGAGCTGAGAATGTCATTTTTATGTGTTTTTCGAAAAGTGGGAGGCTGACGTTACTGGTCAGTTGGAAAGCTCAGTTAAGGTTGGCTAACAGCAAGTCAGCTAACTAGCTAGACAACAAAAACAATTTGGAAAATGGCGTCCCCCTCTAAAATAAAAACAGATACATGATCACAGTTAGCGTGAGTAAGAGTGTTTACAGTCAACTAACGACAGTCAACGTCTAATGTATTGTGTACATTACACTGCGCAGCGTTTGTGACAGCCCCTGTCATGAGTCTGAGTAAACGCAGTTTCTCATGCATATTTGTTTTCCTCTTGCTTGCCTGTGTTCAAAATAATTCTTGTCATATTTCTTTGGTAAGTACAAAGTCTACATGCCTTATCTAACCACCTAGGTATCGGCCTCGTTAGTCATTTTGATAGACTTGAATGTTTTTTATAAGCTTTAGCCCTTCTTGTTTTGTTATTAATTCAGTAGAGCCTTTATTATTGCACCTTAAATTAAGGTTTTAAATTAAAAAGCATTTATTATAATGTCCTATTCCTGCACTTGTAAAACTAAAACTGTAATTCTCTGAACATGCAATCAAGAGTTTAGCTATATAGGGCTGTAACTAACCAATATTTTCATAGTCAATTAATTGGCCAGTTATTTTCTCTATTAATAGTTTGTTTTAAATGTCAGAAAATGGTGAAAAATGACGATCAGTGTTCCCCAAGATGACGTCCTCAATGTCTAGTTTTACTCACAGCCCAAAGGTGTTCAGTGTGTTGTCAGAGAGGACTAAAGAAACCAAAAAATATTAACATTTGAGATGCCGAAATCAGATAATGTTGACTTTTTTCTTAGAAAATTCCTCAAATTGATTAATCAATCACCAAAATAGTTGGCAATGAATTTAATAATTGATTAATAATGGATTAATTGTTGCAGCCCCATGTATAATTAGAGATGTTCCAGTACTATTTCTCCTTCCCAATTTCAATACCTTAAGTTTGTGTATTGGCTGATACTGAGTACAGATCCAAAACCAGTACTATGGCACAACATTTAGTTTAGTCAAAATGTGTGTCAAAATACCATTTTAAATTAACTACTGTCATGCTGCAGAGCTCACCTGACCTACACATCATATTCTACAGACTTAAACAAACATCTTTGTTTGGTACAGATCCCTGCAAAAATCAAACTACAAGCTTTTTAATGTTTTTAAATGAAAATGAGAGTAATGATGTAGAATTGGTAGGTTGTGTTAGTCAGTCAGCCTGGCGACAGTCCTATTTTCCTGCAATAAAAAAATATTGAAGTGAAACAAACAGACTGAACATTTGAGCTTACTGGATAAAACAAATGTTTGCAAAGTTTTCCGTTGGGACATAATTTGCACTTGAAAAAGGTAATAAATCACAATATAACACAATTTATGCTATACTCCTCTTATTGCAAAATGTTTCAAATTTCTAAAACTTGTGTCATGATTTAAGTATTGTAATAATATTGTATTGCGGGGCTTTTAGTGATTCCCAGCCCTAAAACAGCCACTTCCTCTAATAGCACAAATCATATCACGATTGTTAAATCCATCAAAATAATTATAATTAGATACTTATTCAATATCAGTCAGCCCTAATCGGGAGCATTTTCCAATACTGGTATTTCTATAGGAACAACCCTATAGATAACCTTTTAATGATTTGATGTATTGATGACTGACATAACATCTGCAGTCATGAAGTCAGCACTCGACAGACTGACACAACACCACAGGTGATTAGACTGGTCTTCATATAGATGTAACTATATCTCCTCCATAGTATACACCACATAATA
>JAJHUR010100627.1:3867-20892 GCA_027495735.1 Lutjanus campechanus | reverse complement strand
CAGCATGGCATGTAATGGAGGTGTTTCACAAAAAAAAAAAAAGAAAAAAGAAAAAAAAAAGCCTGTGAGCATGTAGACATAATGAGCCAAAACTCGAGTAATTTTGTAATGTAAACAATGACAGGTGACTTTGACTGGAAGGTCTCACATTGACAGCAACATTTATTCAATATAAACAAAAAGCACATGTTAACAAATGCAAGAAACACTATTTCTGAAGACAGGACACCATTTTTGCTTGAGAATTGTTCTCCCAAACTAAACTTCCATCAGTTTTAGCCAGTTGTGGAATATAACTAAGTGTATTAACTCACATACTGTACTTCAGTACAAATTCAGGTACTTGTACTTTATTTTATACAATTTGCGCACCTTTATACTTCTACCCCACTATTAGTTTTTTATCCCACTACATTGTCTGGCAGCATTAGTTACTTGGTACTTTTAAAGTTACAACTTTTCATATCCTTCCTGTAATGTCAAAAATATGTATCTCCAAATTTGGTGATTTTTAATGTGAATGTTTGTGAAAACCTGAAGTTTTTAGTGTTCCTTTGGGTTGAGAAAATTATCCTAATTCTAAGCTAAATAAAGTATTTAAAATCCCTTTGGGGTTCGCTGGAAACACACCTGTTTTACTGACACCATGGAAAGTTTACTTTTTAGAGATACGTGGTTCTCACTGCGACACCACAAACATGATGATCTTATAGAGCAGGAGGCAATTAACTACCCAACCGGATATAAAGTTGTTAAAATTGGTAAAGCCTTACAAAACTACAGCAGTAACAGGCAACATACAAATGACAGTTGCCATTTTTAAGCATGAATTTTGATCATACTTATTACTTGTTATTTATCATTTTACTTTTTGATTTTGGTTGCAGGGTTTTTACTTGAAAGGACGTATTTTCACAGTGTAGTTTTGCTACTTTTACGTTTTACTAAGTAAAGGACTGAATACTTCTTCCACTACTAACATTAGCTGACACTGATGGCTAGCTAAGCTAACTTACCTCATTCAGGCAAAGATGCAAGGCCAACTTCGAAGGGAGGTGAAGAAAGCAGTTTTTGGTGTTGTTAAAAACAACAGTTACGGATTGAATGCCCTGATTACTGAACATAATATTCACAATGCCTGACTATCTCTGTAAATAAAAGGCAGGTTGCTCTGCTAACGTTAAATTGTGCAACATACTCATAGTCGATCGATGTGCTCTGTATTTGCTAAGCTAGACCAAAGCAGCTGATGCCTAGCTGAACAAATTTTCAAAATAAGATGTCACACAAGGACACGCAATAGCTGCATGTGTACGCGAAATTGAATGAGCTCTTATTTTGAAGTGAGTCAGACGGAAAAATATTTCCAGAAACATGGCGGCACCTGTCCGCAATAGTTCGGGCTGTTGGGGCGTCCCAGAGGTTTATAAACACCACGAACAACGGAAAGTATGCATTTCAAGACCAAAATACAGAGAGGGAAGGAAAGCGAAAGCTGTTAAGGTAAGAATATGCTAGGTATCAATAAGAAAAATACAGTGCGAGCTATGAGACGCTGTTTCTCTTTCAATACAGTGAATACAGAATACTCTTAACATACACACTCATCAAGAGAGTGTGTTTTACCCTTGATGCATAAAGAAAATAAAATGCAGATTATGATGAACTTAAATAATATACGTTACAAATATATGTGAAATACAAATAATAAAAAATATAAAATAAGCCTGATTAAAATCATAAAAAGAACAATAGGCCTAGCTCATGTGTCATCATATTTGTCCTGTGCATCATCAGGTGTACACCATAAACTTAGAGTCTCGTTACGTGATGGTCCAAGGGGTCCCAGCCATTGGAGTGATGACAGAGCTGATCCAGCTGTGTGCCCTGTATGGAGTTGTGGAGGAGTACAGGCCCCTGGACGAGTATCCTGCAGAGGAGTTCACGGAGGTCTACCTTGTCAAGTTCCAGAAACTCACCAGTGCCAGGTTCAGGATGTAACAAACTTACCCAGTCCATTATACTGCAGTGGCAACACTGAAAAGACTTGCTGAATGATTTTTGCTTCCATATTTCTGTTTCAGAGCAGCCAAAAGACACATGGATGAAAAGAGTTTCTATGGCGGTGTGCTGCATGTGTGTTACGTCCCAGAATATGAGACAGTGGAAGACACCAGGCTGAAGCTGCAGGACAGGAGGAGATATGTAATCAGGGCTGTTCAGAATAAAGGTACACATTCCCCCTAAAATCAAAAATACATATTTTTCCTATTACCTGCAGTGCTATTTATCCATCTAGATTGTTTTGGTCTGAGATTTCTGCCTTCTCTCCAATATGATGAAAGTAAAAGTAAGCGGCAAAAAAAAATATATATGTAAAAAATTCAACAGAAATGTCTCTGGAAATTAATTTCTGGAAAGAAAAAATGGTGTTGAGCTTTCATATGCATTTTGTCCTCTGAGTCTGTGATATTTGAGAGAAGGCAGACATCTCTATGGCCAAAATCTTCAAGACTTCACAACAAAACTATCTACATGGATAAATAGAACTACAAGTAAGAGTCAAAACATGTATTTTGATGTTGGGTACACACCAGTCCTGAAAAAAAATTGTATTTTTTGTTGTTGAAATTACAAATTAACCTGAATGTAAACTGTTGAAACTGTTTTTTTCTTTAATATTACTGTCACACAGCAAGAGAAAAGGATCAGAAGGAGGCTGTAAACAAGGAGTCCACGTCATCAGACACAGCCACCACATCAGAGACGATCATCACCAGACAAGATAAAACCTCTGACGGTAATCATACAGGGGAGACCTCAAACCTCAGCCATTATTCAGGCTTTCCTCTACTGCCTTTACCTCCCCAGGAATATCATCACCATGGACATAAAAATCAGCATGGGACTATGGCAACAGAGGACAAAATGGGGACATTACACAACATCATCATTGACCCAAAACAGGAGCCAACACTGAGTTCAAGCTCCAGACAAACCTCTTCAGACAGAGGCACAGAACACAAACTAAACTCAAATCAGTCTTCTGCAGTCAGATTTGTCCCACGGACCACACACTTGGAGAACAGGAAACGCAAGATGGAAGAGGCTGCAGAGCACTCGCTGACTGATGTTAGCACAAACAGTGAGCCACTTATTGGACCAAAGCTCCCAGAACCACCTAAACTAGACATGGAGGACGAGTCGCTGAACACAACTGTGAGCCTGATCAGGAACACAATGAAACAGGTAGGCTGAAATTCAGAATAAAACAAAATCTTCTGTTATCGAATTGCCTTTATTCATTTCAGTAAAAAACACTGTTTCATGATTTTCAGGTGGAATCAGTTCCTGACCTCAAACCAGTGGAGAAAAAAGTGAAACCACGTCGTCGGATTTGATCAAATGAGCTGCCTTGATACTGGGCTCTACGCACAGATTGCCGCTACTACTATATAACAGTTTCTCTTGGAAGTTTGTTTTTATTTACATGTTTTGCATCAAAATACAGACATCTCTTAATGTTTTTATTAAATACTATGGCTGGAAATGCAGATGAATGATTTCTTCATTGTTCCAGTTGTTCCTGAAATGCATGCTGCTCAAATGCTTCAATTCTCTGAAAACAGAATTTAAGATGAGCAATTTCTGACTGATAAGTTTTTCAATAACCTTGAAAAGGACAGAGTTTAGAGTTAGAGTTTTAGAGATATCAGCTGAAGAGATGTCTGTCTTCTCATGAATATAGTGGAACTAGATGGCACTCTGCTCAAAGTGTCCAAAAAATTAAACAACCTCAAAAACTCAGCAATGACTTTTTCCAGAAATCATGACTCAGTTACTCAAAATAATCTGCAGACCTTCTTGTGAGCTATTTCTTTCTACCGAACTACAACCACCAACGAAGTGAATTTTCAAGATTCTAATTTCTCAGGCAAGTTGTGTTATCAACAAATACTGAATGTAAAAATGTCAGAAAATGTCTTGTCCTTGCACTGAATGAGGGGAGTGCTGAAACGTGTAGGGAGAAATGGTGGACTTGCCCGTCTATTTGAGTTCATGAGATCTTGGAGGTAAGGAAACATCTTGAACACCATCGTTTGGATCAAGAGCTGAAGTAGGATGGAGCCCAGTTCAAGGAGCACAAGCAGGACACAGTTTATGGTAGCCAATTTGTCCCGCCCTTCCTAGAACGATATGTAAAATTGTAATCTCAATAGTAACTAGTAACTAAAGCTGTCAAACAAATGCAGTGGAGTAAAAAATACAATATTCACCTCTTAGATACAGTGGAATAGAAGTACAAAGTAGCATAAAACTCCTTTTTTTTTTTAACTTTAGTATGGTGCTTGAGTAAATGTAGCTTAAATGTCCCGTGTCATTCTGTGTCACAGTAACAGACAGACGGGGTACATCAGACTAGTTAGGCATTACTTTATTATTATAATTACTATAATTATAACTGAATACTCACAATGCACTCACAATACTTGTTTTGAGATGGTTTCAGCCAGAGTTTGTAATATCTTAAAATTGCATTGAATTGAAATCAAAAATTAGAAACAAAACTAAAATAAAAACTAATGAAAAATACAAAACTTTAATAAATCTGTACTGAACCAGAACCTGGTATATGTGTAATATGAATTAGTTTCAAACATTTACATAATAAACATTACATAAATAATTTTGTTTTACTGAAATCCAGCTAACTTCATCACATATCAGTTAATGTATGACATAACTCTGAGTTAACATTCCTGAACTGATTTGTACCTTTATAAGGTACAAATCATTTGTGTGTGTTTGTGTGTGCACAACATAGTAAAGAGATTTGGAAAAAAAAAAATCTGTTTACAGTAAGAAAGACCTCATCAAAGTTGTCACTTCCCACCACTCTACTGACATCATCTTCCTACAGGAAACTCACAAAGAGACAGAGGCTGCCACACTGTTGTCTGTGGTTTGATCTTGAGTGCTTCACATTTCTTGTCAAGCACAACTCCAACCATGAACAAAACAATACCATCGATATTGAGGCGAACTAAAGTATCTAAAACCAGACTTTTTTCCACATTGCTCACATTTAAATCTTCATTAGTGATGTGTGCTTCATGCCATCACTTTCACCTCTGCATCACCCGTCAGATGAAGTCAAGAGACACAAAAACCACAGAAAAATGTCCCAAGAAAACTTGATATCCCTTAAACCCGTCTGTCAAGAGTCCAGCATTCACTGCTTGACTGAATGGTGCCTCCATCCTCTCCGTGGTCTGCTGAGGTGTAAGGTACAGGCTTCCTGTCTTCACTTCCTGTGTCATGAGACTCTAGCTCAGTCATGACTGAGAATGCCCTTTACTTTTGTACATATTTCTTTTCCAATTGTGAAAACCGATAAAGTGCAGAAAAAATAAAAATGGGAATTGTTTTACACATTTAAATGTCTAACTTTATAGGTCAGCTACACAGAGCCGGGCCAGACCTCCATGGGGCCCTAAGCAAAATTCTGTTAAGGGGCCCTCCGAACTGACCGGAGAGCCACATAAACCAATTGCCACACAGTCACACAGTCACAGTCATACCTGACACCCCGGTACTTCCAGAACAATCCCTCCTCCTTTCAAACAGTTTTCCCCATCTGTTGGTCAAAGAATAAGTAGATCTATATAGAATGAGGTACAAAAAAACAATATAATATAAAATAAATAAGAAAATTTAGAATAAATAAAATGTAGAAAATACTAAAACATAGCACTGAGCTTTGGGTTTGATGCCTGGTATTTAGTCAGTTAATTGATTTTAAATTCAATATTTAATCAATCATCAGTCACTATCAATCCACTAATTTCCATCTTGCATTAGTTCAGAGTTGTAATCAGTTGTAAGCACATTTATACCAAGAACTATACTTTTGTACTTTACTTGAGTTCCATTTTATCCAGCTTCATGCTTCTACACTATAAGTCTTTGCGTACCTCGCGGGGCCCTACGTAACTTGCGTAGTGTGCGTACTGTATAGGGCCGACCGGCTCTGCAGATTTCTTTTCTTTCTTTCTTCTCTTTTTTTCTACGGAAGCCCATTTCTGCCACTTGATGAAAAAAAATTCAGATATAACAACTCAAAATTATGAGATACTAAGTCAAAATTATGAGATAGTAAGTCAAAATTTGTCAAACTTGTTTTGACTTATATCATAATTATGACTTACTATCTCATAATTATGACTTACTATCTCATAATTATGACTTAGTATCTCATAATTATGACTTAGTATCTCATAATTTTGAGTTATTATATCTGAATTTTTTTTTTTCATCAAGTGGCGGAAATGGGCTTCCATATTTTTCAAATCTGGCCTTCCTAAAAAATATTGAATTGGCCTTATGTATATACTGTATATGATGACTACAAGATTAGTCAGTGTGTTTTGTATGGGCTCTAAATTATTTTGTTTAAACACTTTTTTGGTCATGGACAAAGAGTTTTGGACTCCACTGTGTGAAGATATCATTGCCCTTTGTTGATCACAAACTGCATGTCACAGTTCATCATTCCACTAAGTTGCTAACTTGACATGTTAAGTGCCAGAAAAACCAAGCCTACCCTCATTGATATAAATGGGGTGGAAAAAATAATTGGCGCACCTGTCAGTATAACGCAACACAGTTCAACAGCAGCACATCAAACAGCTTTTCACACATGCAGTAGACCTGTAAACAGACTTAGATGTGTGAAATTGGTGGAGTTCCCCTTTAAGACTTCTTTAAGGTGTGACAAAAAATAACAAACAAAACAAACTTTCACCGTGTGAATGCACTCTACAGTCCATGCTGGTCACTGTCTTGTTTGTGCTCTGTTTTCACACACTGCACCACTGCAAAGATCTCCTCTGCTGCAGCACTCTGCTCACTGATGAACAGCCTTAGCCTCTTGATCTGAGACATCTGATACAACGGTCAACTCTCACCCACAGCACACAGTCCAACAATGCTGTATGTCAAGCTGTACAGAAATTTAAGGTGACTACATTCAGCTAAAACCTTCAAAATTAAGTAGTAAGGCAGAGTAAATTGGTTTAGTATTGTGTGAAGGAGGCTATGAGTGGTGGAAAGTGAAGTACATTTACTTAAGTGCTGTTCTTGTGTAATATAATTATAGAAATATAATTATAATTATACTAATATATAATTATATGTAATTTTGTGGTATATGTACTTTTACTTGACATTTGTGGCTACATTATACCTCTTCCCTACTGCAGTTTAGAAGGTAATATCGTGCATTTTACCTCACTATATTTATCTGACATCTTTAGTTGTATTTCAGATTCATATTTTACCAAATAAACATAAAAAGGAATGATTAAACTACTGTTTGCCTGTGTTTAAAACTTGTGACCTGTTACAAGACAGCAGTCTAGCTGGGGCCCTTTCTCATGTTTCAGTTACAAAAAAGACATTTCTCCTCTAAACTTTATACTGATTTTATTTTTTATTTTGTTTTATTTTTTGTTTTCTGAAAATAAATTTGTGTCACAACTCTTTGTTTTTCTTCTTTCCTACCATATTAATCATACTTATGTTCAGATTTATCTGGTGACCCTTGATGGAGTCCTCATGACATTCAAGGAACTCAGGGGAAAATACAATATTCCAAAAAAGTACTTTTTAAAAAAAATATCTGCAGATCAGGAGTTTTATTTTACCCAGTTAGAACAAATCACTAACAATGTCACCCTTTTGTGCTTTAGAGAAAACTTTAAAGAAATTCATGAATCACAAGGGTTAAGATAGTATCAAGACTTAACTTTGGAAGCCAAATAGCTCCACTTCCTGTCTAATTCCAGTTTGAAGCAGTTAAGCTCGCCATCTGCTGTACAGGAGCTCTCTCATATGATAAACTCTTTACTCCTCTGTCTTTTGATGATAAATAGGAGGGTTGACACCTGATGTAAAAGGGTTTCTTTCATATTAAAAAGTGAGGTCAAATTACAGGATATTGTCTTCTCTCCTTATGCTCTTGGCCTTAATCTTCACTGTGCCTTCTGTAATTTGTCTGAAAAGTAGAAAGTGTAGGTAGAAAGTCTGACCACAAGGTGGCAGTCAGCTCATCCATAAAAATGAAAACATGAACACACACAACTCCAGGCCTTTTCTATTATATCCGATTACAGAAATGACAGATCTAATGATTACAATTGTCTGAATAGTCAGAATACATGTTCCTGCTTCTTTGGGGTGAAAGGGATAAGGCCTATTTTTGAGGTCTGAGAAAATACTAGAAGTACTTAATTTTAGTCATTTTTCTTTAGAAATTCTCTCTCCATCTTTGTCTCCTCGATATTTTAAGTTAGTCAGTAAAGCAAACAGTGGATGATTAATCAGTTCTGGTTTGATATTTAATTAATAAACTACAATGGATTACAAATGCACATATGTCAGATAAGACACAGACTGAACCAAAACATACAAGTAAAACAATTGCAATGCAGACAGATTTGGTTTCAGAACTATATATTTCTATTCTACACCATTAACTCACAATATTGCACCACTACTGCCTCCTCTGAATGTGTTTGTATGAAAAACAGAAATAAGCAGTGTATGTGTGTGTGTATGTATCATTGTGATAGAGAGGTTAAATGTGCTGAAGGTGTCTTTTCAGTCCAACCATTACATGAACATGCATATGAGCGTGATTGTGTGTACAGCATGTGTCACTCAGACCGGTGTGTGAGGTTAGTTCTGATTGGTAGCGCTGTGTCGATCCAGTGGTTTGGGTTTTTGATCATGGAGGTCCACACAGCGACCTCCTCTTCTGTGGAGTCCATCCAGCTGACGTCCTCCCCATAACTCTGACCTGGCATTATAAAAAATACACAAATATCAGTATTTATGTTGAAAACATTACCAACAACTCACCACTGTTCATGTGTGTGTATGCACAGATACTGTACTGTACTTGCTACGATCATAGGCTCCTGATCTATGGCACAAGTGGAGCAAATGTATTCCCATTATTCATTTAGGGGGAGCAAAGTTATGGTTTTGCTACCCCACTTTTCGTCTTTCTAAAAATAAACTTATCACAGCAATCAGGTGATTATATTTAAGCACTCCATATCAAAGATAATTTTATTATTTTCAGCTTACTAACAAAACAGGTAAAATATAATTTTTTGGACCACTGATTGTGTCTCACAGCATGCTTTAGCTGTCAATCACATCATCCTCATCAATCCAACAGTATTTAATAATCACCACACCCCGCTGATCTATATTCACCTTCACCACGCCCTTTTGCACGGTGCACATCTATTATTTGAATTTCAACTGAGGGTGTAAAATACTAAACTAAGGGTGCAGTGTGGGTTTCTGCACCGTCATAGAACCAGGCCTGGTCTCGTTTGTCATGTCTGTGAGTGTGAATTTTTTGCCATGTCATCATCATTCATATCTATGCAATCAATTTCTTTATGATTAAATTGTTTACAAGATCTCTAAGTTCATCATAGAGCAAATTTTCTCCCTTTGTATCAAAGAGTCTGACTATTTTTTTGCATTACCCTGTTAATTTTATTGTTTCAGATGTAGAGGGGGTAAGCGCACTAGAGGTATCTGTTTCTGACTAATGAGGTGAGGTGGTATAGAAATGCTGGGGGAGGACCCACAGACCCCCTACAGAATATGTGTTGCCAAGTTTGCCCCCCATAAAAAACAAACAAACAGGCGCCAACTGCTACACTGAAAGGCAATTTATCAATGTCCATGTGTTCCCTTAAGTGCAAGGTCACCTGGGGAAGCAAATTATTTTACCAGTAGATTAAAATCCAAGAGATTATGCCTGGTAACCAAAAAGGGAAATCATGCCCCCCTAAACTGAAAGCACTAACTAACAAACAATCCCTATAGGCCCTCCCCTCTGAATACTACAACTTTATGTTAAAATCTAAAATAAACTGAAGATACCCAGTGCACAGAGGTGTTTCTGTTTGCAAACCCAACTTGGTTGAACTCCCTGTGGGCCGTCTGAGACCAGGACCTCAGGATTACCATATCAGATGGACAACGGGGACATACTGTACAGTAGACCTTGCACACACCTCCTCTGTATGTGCAAGATACAGTCTACTGCAGTGCAAGATTTAACACAGTCCATTTTACCAATGCAAGACTAGCCTAACAGAGTGGATACATGCAACAGTTGTAAACAATCACCTGCTGACCAGACATGTTTTGTTCATGCCCACAGTTATCAGTTTTGGCCTGCAATATTTGATACACTCAGTGGGGTCTTAGGTAAAACAGTAAACCCTGACCCCTCACTGCCTTTTTCAGAATTTCTTCTATGCATCCACCCCTCTGCTTGCTAGGAGACTTATTTTCTTTAAACTGACACATCCCATCTCACCTACTCATAATAGTAGGATCCATGAGACACTGCAGCAACCCAGGCAACCCTTTTTAGAACATATTGACTGAAAGGTCTGAATTTTATTCTATGTGTTTACTTTTTTTTCTTTTGTTTTGTGCCCTTTTTTATAGAGACAGATAAAGTGAAGACAGGACGGGGGAGAGAGAGAGAGAAGGGATGACATGCAAAGAGCCACAGGCTGAAAACAAACCCAGACCACTGCAGAGACCCGCCAGTTGAGCTACCAAGCTGTCCTTACAGTATTTAGTTATTTAATTATTTACTTTCCCTTCTCTGTCCTGGTATGCATGTGTATAAGTGGGACTCCTGGGTAGGCAGGTGGGGGAGAGGGTTTGACCTCCTTGCATGGAAGAGACCAAGAACTGAGTGGGAGCATGGGCGGGTGGGAGTGGGCTGGGAGTTTGCAAAAGATAACCACAGAACACTGTTAACATTACTGTCGATTGTGTGTGTCGGCCATTTGTGTGTGCAAAACATAATAAAGAGATTTGGAAAAAAAAAATCTGTTTACAGTAAGAAAGACCTCATCAAAGTTGTCACTTCCCACCACTCTACTGACATCATCTTCCTACAGGAAACTCACAAAGAGACAGAGGCTGCCACACTGTTGTCTGTGGTTTGATCTTGAGTGCTTCACATTTCTTGTCAAGCACAACTCCAACCATGAACAAAACAATACCATCGATATTGAGGCGAACTAAAGTATCTAAAACCAGACTTTTTTCCACATTGCTCACATTTAAATCTTCATTAGTGATGTGTGCTTCATGCCATCTACCATCTTTTTGGTGGATTTCAAAAGGAACCGGCCCAACATGGGATATTTAACAATGCACAGTAACACTGAGACACACTGGTAACCGAGAACTGACCTCGTTCTGATGACATGACCATCTGAAATGCCTGAAATGCCACCAGGACAAAATGCAAAGTGAAGCACTGGACTGAAATACTGTCACCATACTACTCCTAAACACCACCACTGTAGATGAAGCATAAAACTGCTTTTATGGCACCCTCCACAAAGCTGATCATAAAATAAACCAACCAGTCAAACATCCCCTTTAATGTCATAACCCCTTACACAGCAACTGCTGCCCTCCTACAAACCTACAAAATGTCAGGAGACCCATGAGATAGGGTTGAATCACTAATCACAGATCAGCACAGAAAAGCTAAATTTTAAAATGAGATTCAGGAGCTTTTATTCATCACCTTATAAACCTTATTCTCACAGTGAGTCAAGCCTCCAGTCACCTACTGACTTATAGAAGACAGACCAAGACAAACATGCGAGTGAGTTAATTTAAAAAGCACACTGACGACAACAGCCCAGAACTGAGAGGTTGATAAGAGATAAGATCCTCTGTGTAGACCAGACTGGTATTCACAATGGCTGCAACAGACAAGAACAAACACTGTCCCTAATCAACAACACTAGCTGCTGTTTTCAGAACAAGCTAAAGATAGGAGTGTTGGTCCCCTATCTGGTCGCCTATTATATCATCTGCCACAATCTAGCATGCAACACTGCGTTTAAAAGACATCTACTAGCCATCTGTACATAGATCTGACATCTAACTCAGCTAAATTTGGGCTGTCAATGAAGGTTTAGTAGACATTTAACCATAACACAAGTATAGCCTAGCCATCAATTAGACAGCCACTAAACGACTACATATTAATCTCTGTTTTCATAGTTGACTCTATTAACATAATATAATGACATACATCCCACCAACTGTGTGCAAAAGCTTAAATTTTAACACTGTTTTGGCTAGAAGTGGGATACACATAGCCAGACTAGCCAAGCCATTTCACGGGATGCTGATGGGATATTATCTACTGTATTTCACAAGCTACATAGGCTAAAACTACAGTTGTCTACAAATAGTTTGTCCAATTGGGGGCTAAATCTTGGCTACATATGGATCATGTCAGAAATTAAACCAGACACTTTGTAATCACTGTTGAGTTTGATTACATGATGGAGTCCCGTACATCTCACAAGCTGCATGGGCAAAAACTAAATTTACCCAATTGTCCAATATTCTTCATGAATCTTTATTTAAGCCCTGAAAATCATTGAGGTTTCCCCCATTTTTAATAAAAAATAAAATCACCAAAAAATCGAAAAATCACCAAAATCACAAAAACAAAAGTGTATCGCAGTAAAACATCCTCCAGGCTTGTGTAACCCTGTACAGAATCTGAAGCCTTGATGAAGCTCAGTTAATATGTTTGTGTGTTAATAAGAGCTAAATGGTGGGACTGGAAACTGGCTGGACGTAAGTAATAGTGAGTAGAGACACTCACCAGTCCCACAGCTCAGACGAATCCCTCCCAGGATGTGCGTTTTTAACCCTTCACGCTGCCAGACAGTCAGCTCAGCACAAGCCTCTTTCAGGTCGCTGGTGTGAAAGCCATCATACACCATGGTGTGGTTATAGGTCGGGCTGATGGAGCGCTTCACCATCCGAGTCTTCTGACCACTCTGCCGACTTGCATCTGGGAGTATGTAGCTTATGGGGTGTAGATTATGAGTATGAGACCATTAATTTCAGATTCAAGGCAGAATTTGGTTAATATATTGATGATTATAATATTGATTATAATATTGATGTTGTGGGTATACACATACAGATGTGATGCTTAAAAGAACATTTTTAAGGCTATATGTATAAGTGGAGGGAGTTTTGTTTCCCTCATTCTGTGTATTTAAGGTGATTTAAAAGTGTATTAATTGGTTTTTGGTGACTTGGTGGAAGCACAACAACCTATCAACAAAATATTGACATATTATGACCTTAAATGGTTGTTATTGCCAAGAATGTTAGCAAACACTTCCCTACTGACACACCCAGCAGTTACAGTGCAGCATTATGATTCATTTGGAGCCATGTCCAACATTCACACTTCTTTTAGCTCTGTTTTGGTCTCCATCAACTCCTGGAGGAAATATCAGGATCTTTAACTGCTAATGCTCTATTGGGTTCACCAGCTTGCTAATTTGCTAATTTGGCCCTTGGACGCAGATCCTAAGTTTCTAAAAAAGTTTCTAAAAAAACAATGATGATAAATTATTTAGAAATACTGTACATTATGTAATTGAAAGTTTGGTTTAACAGCCTGCCCACTCAAAAGACCACCAGGAATAGAGTGTATTCTAACGTTAAAAATTCACATTGATTGAGCTCACCTTCCTCCTAATAATGAACCTTGTAAACAGCATAAAGCAACATAGGAAGTGAGGCTAAAATCGACCTGTTTTCTACTTATCTTAGCTCATAGTAAAAGTTAACGTAATAAGCACAAACTGCAGAGACAAAGCAGAGACAAGTGAAGGGCTGGATTTCGAGACTGTCCCCCTAAGCTGTAAAGAGATATGCACCCTTGATTTGGTGCTGAGCAGGTGACATGCAGTGGGTTAATCAGAGCCTTGTTCTTAAAACAGCCGCCTACTGCAGCTAAAACAAGGTTGATGAGAATGAGGAGAGTAAATCTAATTAGCTGCAGGCCGTAACACCAAAACAATGAGCCAAAAGGCACTGAAACTCTCTCTACAGCTGAGGGGATCCAAAGAGTGAGGTGATAATTATCTGTAGGTTGAGCCACTGTTAATATAAAATATTGATTATAGCAGCTTTGAGTCTGGAGAATGATAAATATGATAATCACATAAATATGCATGTGGAGGTGGAGAATTGTGATAACTTACTAATGAGTTTACATGTCGTGTTCACTAAAGAAAATTACTAGGTTACTAGGTTATATAACTGATGACAAAATATCAGGAAATATGTTGCAGAACTGACACACCTTCTTACAAAGGAGTCTATAGGACCCCCTTTGTTGGACAGGAGACCTTGAGCCTCCCGAAGCCAGATGTGAAGCTCTCCTGTCAGAGGCAGACCACCACCTTAACACACACACACACAATATATGAGACAAAAGTGACGGAGTTCAGACATAACCCGCATTTATGATGTGTGTGCTCTGCTCACCTTCAAATCCATCTGGGATGAACTTAATAGAGAGCAAGATGGTCCCACGGCTGCTAATGGAGTCTGGGCTCAAATGAACCTGTGATGGGGGCAAAGGGGGGAGTAGAAACGAGAAAAAGATAAAGGCAAAGGAAAAGAAATAAGAAGAAAGAGAAAGAAAAATCAGGAGGGAGGGAGGCAGAAGTGTGGAAGCAGGAAAAGATTAAGGTTACATAAAACCTTAGTTGAAATTCACAGCATGTCTTCGTCTCCCTTCAGCTCTCCCAGACACAAGAGACACTCCTCTCTGTATTCTGTGTCTCCAACAAAGCTGCCAAAACTGCTGTCACACAGACACTCAGATACTAAACAAATGTAGATGCAGGCAGCATAGTGTTTCGGTAAATATTTGTCTGGAAGTATTCAAACTCGCATGCTAATTTATGTGACTGCATGATTGTGTGTTTGCATTAAAGTGCTTTGTTTCTGCTTTCCCCTACCCGCGGCTGCAGGTCTTGCCACAGAGGCTGAGTGCTGGTCCAGTCCCAGAGACCCAGAGACACCTCCACCTCCCCCAGAAACACATTCCTCCCCAGGGGCTCAGCGTGCCACACAGACAGGTTCAAAGTCCGGCTCCTGAGTTCTCCAATACGCACTTTATACTATAAGAAAAAACAAAACAAAACAGGGGTCGTATTGCAGAAATGTACATTATGTCTTATGTTAAGATAGGAAGAGTCTAAAATAGGAATTTTCCCCATGTTCCCAATAGAAGCAAATCCTAATTAACTTCAGGAATCATATCTTTTCTTACTTCATCCTATTTTATCTCAGGGTAAGAAATACTAAATACTCAATCCAAAATCACTTGACAACTTTTATGCCTGTTACCTAGCAACCAACACTACTTTCTCATCTTGTCTAGGTAAATAACTTGGTAACTGGGTTTTTTTTTCCTCACTGAAACATGCAATAATGGAGCAAAACAGACGTTCTTTTTGGGAAATTTACAAGAATGCTAGCTTGGATAAAAGAAACAGAACGGGTCTCCGCCATATCTGGTGTCCATTGTGTAAAAAGCAATACAGAAGCAGTCATACAGATAAAACAAGTTAGCTAACGCTCCTGTTAGCTACTGTTAGCCAACACTACCGTTAGAAAGCTAGTAGGTTAGCTACTACTACAGATAAAAAGTGAAAGTTTATTTTAGGACAGTTTTGCTAAAGTTAAGAGAGTTTAGTTATGATCTGAGGAGATTAGGATGCTTGTGTAATACATTTTCACTTAGGATAAGAACACTGATTTAGGAACTGTTTATCTGTAATGTCTTTTTTCCTCAATCAGGTCCTAACCGTAATTGCTTTAGTTACGATAGGATCTGTAAGTTAGGAAGTTTTTGCAATACAGCCCCCCATAAGTCAATGTTCCTATCTAGCTAATGGTAACCAATGGTAGTTTTCCCGAACAGCAGCTAACAGTAGTGTTCGCTAACAGTAGCTAACAGTAGTGTTAGACAACACTAGCTAAAGGTTGTGTTAGCCAACTTTTTTTAATTTCTAAGTTTTTAGACAATGGATGCTGGTTACGGTGGTGACTGTGTCTGCTATCTATGCCCACTCTGTTTCTTTTATGTCCCAAGTTAGTGTTGTCAGTTTTTCAGAGGGAACATCTCTGGATTTCTCTACAGATGTTAGCAACTCCTCTAATTAATCTGTCTTGAAATAAAGTGCTGTTGTTTTTGCTCCATTCTTTATATGTTTCTGTATGTTTTAAAGATAAAAGCAACAGTCAGGGCATGCACCCCATGTACAGAGGCTCAGCAGGGACTGTGGTTTTGATGCCAGCATGCATCTTTCCCCAACTCTATCCCTTATTTCCTGTCTATCTTAAAGCTGTCCTGTTGATTAAAGGCTAAAAAGCCCATTAAAGTGTGCTGGCTGCTAGGTAAGAGACATTAATGTTGATAAGCGATATTGGATTGAGTATTTAGGATTTACTAACCTGAGATAAGATAGGATGAAGAACGACAAGATAGGATAAGTTTGTTAGGGATTGCTTCTGTAATACCACGTTGGAAAAAGATCACAATTTTAGACTTTTCCTGTCTTAAGATTGGAAGTTTCTGTTATACAGCCCCAGAATCAGACAGGTAACACATGAAAGGATGGAAGGGGAAAGTGAAGGATGAAGCATAACATGTTTTCTGCCACCATGAGAAGTAAAAATAAATTTGGTCATTTATGGAAAGGATATTTTCAATACTGGAGAAATAAGTGAGTGCAGTGCATGTTGCAGGACACGTGGAGGAGAGCTGATGGAAAAATGTGCAGATGGGGGATTTCTGTGAAGGCTGCCACTTATTATGTAAATGAGAGTGTCTCACTCGGAGCGTCTGATCATAGACTGGGTTTAGTGTCTTCTTCTTCACTGACGTTTTCTTCTTACTATGACTCGACTTGTCCGGCAACAGATAGGCTTTTACATATCTGTGAAAAACACACACACAGATTTACACACACACACACACACACACACACACACACACACACACACACACACACACACACACACACACACACACACACACACACACACCTCTCTCATATA
>JAJHUR010100626.1:0-14897 GCA_027495735.1 Lutjanus campechanus | reverse complement strand
CTTTACACACTTGTGCAAGAGAAACACACATGCTCAAACACACAAACGATTGTCCACATCCATGTATCTTACCCAGTAAAGCATTTGTGAAGCTCTTTTGTGGCCTCCTCTCCCCGTTTTGACCTTTCATCATGTTTTATATGGAATTTGTTTCTTTTTCTTGTGAATTTCTTTTTTACTTCTACTTCTTCGGTACCCTAAAAGTCATCCAAGATCCTTTTTTTTTTGGTTCCACTGGTCAAAGGTCATGTCTACACTCAAAGCATGTGAGGCATCACAAGCCAAAGAGATTGGGAAAAAATGGCTTTAAAAGCCAAACAGACAACACCATCAACATATTTATGAACCTCATACATCAGAACTGTTTTGCTGTTTAAATTTTTCTTCCACCTTGTCCACTCTTCATTCCACTTTTCTGCCTCTGTCCCTTCATCATCTAAGTCATGGATAAAAATAAATGATAAATATAAATATTCTCTGGATGAACCTCTCTGATCCTGATTCCTGCAGGCTCGCCTCTTCTCCGCAGAGCATTTTCCTTCACATTCCTCCTTTTCTTTCCATTTCCCCTCCCTGCTCCGAAATCAAAATTGCTTTTGTTATTGAGGGCAGGATTGTGTAACTCTAATCTGTGTAATCGAATTGCAACGCTCAGCACAGGCATCTGCAGCCCGCAGAGCGCTCTGGATGTGTTCGCTCGCGTGCAGAGTCAAGTTTTTCAGATTTACATTATTGACCTCGCGAGAGAGAGAGAGGGGGAGAGACAGAGGCAGAGAGACAGACAGAGACGTGGGGAATTATAGAGGCCGTTACAGTCAGAATGGGGTTGTCCATCAGGGCAGCCAAGTGTGCAAATCACTGCTTACAGGTACACAGACAGACACAAACACACTCAGCAACATTCAGCTGGTCAGACAGACAAACAACCACACAGACAGGAGGACTTTACAGACGACCAAACAAAGGCTCCTGCAGACTCCCACTGATTACTTACAAGTGAGCCAGGATAAAATTAAAAGGAATTTGCATACATTATAATCATTTATTCCCATCACTTAGTTATTTGATACTCAAAAACCCTGACTTTGGTGTTGTTTTTGTAGTTTTTGGCATCATTTGCCTCCACGTTAATCGCTGAAATCTGGAAATACGATGAAATACGGTTGACCTCAAACTGACAGTTTATCCAGATGATCTAAACCACTTTCTTTGGATGTGAAACTGAAAGTGAGCAGACCTGAAATGTGTCAGTATCAGTCCCCCAAAGAATAACTACACTAAGTACAGTAGGTTTAAGTTGAAACAGTTTGATCAGTTTGAGATTTCTGGTTTAAAGAAACAAATTACTCATTTGTGGAGACTATCACTGTTTTCAGACCATGCTAAGGCAGCTACCTTAAAAAATAAATTGTGTTTACATACGAAGTTGCTGTAGTTGGCATGCACCTTCTCAACACATTGGGGCTGTGAAGTTAACACAGACAGATGGAAAGAACTGACTGATTTTCCTGATGCCCACAGAGTTGTTGATAATGAGGACAACGTTAAGAAAATTAAAGACAGACAGGATAGTACGCTTGATCTCATGGGATGGCATTTAGCACACCACATAGGGACATTTCGCTTGTTATGTTTTCGGATTTTAAACTTTTCGTGTCATTTAACGTCATTTTCTGAGTTTTGGACGTGCAGAAAGGATGCAGTCAGGTGTCCATCATGTGAGCGTTGTCATCATGGTAACAATAAAAAACATGTGGTTAACATTGTGAAAGTGTTTGGTTAGGTTTAAGAAAAGAGCATCGTTTGGGCTCAAATAAGCATGTCACTGTACGTTAGATAAGTTGCTTTTTTTGTGAATAGTAACTAAATTAACTTAACCTATTCAATGTATGTGACCTTAAAATGTCAGTGTTGACTTTTGGCTTCATAAGAAAATGAACTGTGGCATCCTTCCTACACGGACGTAGTTGCTCTTTATACCATGTTGCCTTTCTGTACAGACTAAATAGCTTGAAAAGACATGAAAAGCATGTGTGGGACAACACATGAAAGGACTGAAAGACACTGGCATGTTATTCATTTAGTGAGACCACGCTGAAAGAATCTAACACATCTTTTCAAAGTCGTAATGACTGGGAAGGCAAAACTTCTCGTTTCTTTATATTACAAAGTGAATGAAAGACTCTAAACACAGTTTCTGTATGAAATGAAAGTAGGAACACGTCCATCTAGGGTGGGAAATGAAGCTTTTGTGATCAAATAGTAATTTCATATGGATTGAATAGTGATGATTTTGGCAGAAATCCTCATGAAAATTCCAAAAACGTCTGTGTGAACATGTTAGCTGCTTAGTGAGGACTCGAGCTAAAGCAAAGACGAACTGATGCCACAGAGGTGTGAAAACTCTTGAGTGCAAACAGAAGGTAGTCGGACAGAAGGGGTTCCATAATGTATGTTTGTTTTGCCGTGTGTGTATCACGTGAGAGGACACGGTGAAGCAAGTCGCCATCAGCAGACAGTTGTGGATTTTTCCCAGAGTCCTCAGCTCGTCTCAGATCTGCCTGATAACCCTTCGCTCTCTTTCCAACATTTATTTTGCACATATGGACTTGATTTGTGCTCAGGCAGATAAAGCACTCCCACATTTGATTGCCAGGGGCCCCCAGGGGACTTTTTTATCCATGAATCACCTCCCCAAAGTATTCAGCCACTCGAAGCATGAGAACGTAGCTTTAGGGTGAGATTTGAATGCAGCGTCTCTTCTGCCTCTTCAGTCACACACACAAGACATTTTCATTTGATTTGATCAGTGAGCCTTAAGCACTTGAATCTACAGGACATTTTCAATATTCCCTTTGTGGAAAATCATATATATGATGAAGAAATATAATATGGCATGTTGATGCTGACTCCCTGACGAAAGCTTTATAAAAAAGTCCACTTGATGTAGAAGTTAAAAATTCTTTCTGAGTAATTTTTCTCGACAGATGTGGGCTGATATCTCTTCCCTCTCCATCCAGCTGATGAATATTCCACACCACTCCTCTAATCTCCCCGCAGACCGCCCAAGGCCTGGAAATCTTTACAACCCTGCCGGCTTGTGCCTACTTGTCAGAAACGTCTAGTGCAAATTTGTTCTCATTTGCCAAAATTCGCTAATGTGGGAACTAATAGAGACAGAGTGAGAGTACGAACACATGTCCCTGTTTTTGCAGTCTGTGTGGACCAGTGGTTCCCAATCAGGGGGCCGGGAAAGACACATTAAAGGTGTCGGGAAATTATCAACAAGTTGTGAAAGATTAAAAAACATACTTCTATTCGAGATTATAGCGCTCTATAGTGGGTATAGAGCTAGTGGGTGATGTACCGCAACTTGGGTGGTGCTGATCTATGGGAAGTAATGGCAGCCTGCCTGGCCTCGCCATAGATGTTATTGGGATATAACGTTTTGGTCCTTAGACCACAGGCTGTGTGTATTTAGCCTGTTAGAGGGCACATCCCACTCTCAAAAACAGCTATTCACAATCTTTGATAAACAGACATTACGATAAATAAGATTGGAACAGACAAAACAGAAAAATCTCATAGAACCTGGAGACCCAGAATAATATTTTTAAATGTCAAGCCATTGAAATCTTGGTGTCATTCTGGACTCACTAAATCACTACTTCCACCTTAAAAAACATAGCAAGAATGGCAGGATATCTGTTTGAACAAGATACAGAAAAGCTTGTTCATGCTTTCATTTCCAGCAGGCTGGACTATTGTAACGGTGCCTTCACAGGTTTGAGTATAAAATTAAATCAGACAGCTGCAGCTCGTCCAGAACGCTGCTGCCAGAGTCCTCACCAACACCAAGAAAGTGGAGCACCAGAGCTTAAATCACTGCACTGGCTTGATGTGTGTCAAAGGATGGATTTGAAAAACTTGTTACTTGTATATAACACACTAAATGGTCTTGGGCCTAAATACATCTATGATTTACTTGCACATTATGAAGCACGCAGACCCCTCAGATCGTCTGGAACAGGTTTAACTCAGTGATCCCAGGATCAAAACCAAGCGAGGTGAAGCAGCCTTTAATTTCTCTGCTCCCCACCTGTGGAACAAACTTCCAGAATACCTGAAGTCGGCTGAAACTGTCAGCTCATTTAAATCAGGTTTAAAACATGACTGTTTACTGCAGCTTTCCAGTAGTATATATATAATTTATTGTTAGGATAATCTGTAGCTGTTGTTTTTATATTTGTCTACTGTTGCTTTTGTTTTATGTTTGCTTTTGAAAATGCAGAAAGTGACATTTTGCTTTAATAACTGCAGTTTCCTGTCAGAAAGTGCTGTCTAATAGAGAGGTAAATGCAGTGAAAGTATTCTAAACATCGCATGCATACGTTTTGTTGCTGACCCTGTTCCTACACTGGTAGGTAAAACACTGACTATGGATAAGTACCACATACAACCACACTTCAAATCATCTGAATTGTCCCTTTAAGGTAGGTGAATTAAAAGAATAAAAAACACCTTTTGTAGTGCTGAAGAGACTTTTCCAAAACACTTACTCATGGTTGTCAACCTTTCGCAAAACTCTGATCCTTTCTCTGATTTCTTATTTTGTGTCGCAAGACAGCCATTCATGAAACACAGATGTTATTACTGCTTTCAAGGATGTTTTCGGTCCTGTTTGTTTGTTGGTTAATTATCTGGGAATCTCAAAAACCTGCTGACAGATTTCAGTGAATCTGGATGAAAGATCCAGATGCAGACAAAACATTTCTTATTAAACTGACATATTGAAATGATGCAGCCTTGGCTCCCTGAGCACCTCTCTCTCTCTCTCTCTCTCTCTCTCTCTCTCTCTCTCTCTCTCTCTCTCTCTCTCTCTCTCTCTCCATCTGACATGTGTTTCAGATTAATACATGACTATAAAATAATGATTTTATCGAGAGCCTCTGCGCAGCAGCCCAAGCATTAGTATCTCTCCTGTCTTCGCTTTCAATTAGTCGGATCACATTCTGAGTTGACCTCGTCACCAGAGGATCCCAATTAAACTGCAATGAACCTGTCAACATGCTGTCAAATGCAGGTGGAAAGCTGTTTAAACTCTATTTAAGCTCAAGTTTCAAAATATCCAAATATTTTGAGTGATAAGGGTTTAAAAAAACAAAAAAAACAATTAGGCTCACATATAAACCAGTCATCATTTGGTTCAATTAGCTTTCCAACTACAGATTAGAGCCTGAACAATACTGACATTTCTGGGCCGTTCTGAAAATATGTGCTAACGATACAGCAGCTGATCATCATTTTTGATACAAACACATAAGTTCAGTCAAGTAAATGTTATTTATGTAGCACCAAATCATAAAATGAGCTATCTCAGAGCATAAAAGCAAGTCTTAAACCGTACTTTTTATAGTCTTTTTCCATAAGCATCCTTTAAATTTAGTTTCAAAGAATTGTGACGAAGATATGTACAGCACAGAGAAAGAGATTTTACACGTGAAAAATAAAACTGTCAGTGTTTTCAGGAGTAAAAATAACTGCAACAGCATGATGTAATGGAAAAACCTGAGATAGACACTATTATTTTCAAGTGTTGGCCCCATGAGCTTACCTTGCAAGGCAGCTGGATTCGTGAGATCACATGAGAATCCATCTTGCCACGGTTCGAGATATCAGGTTGTGTCCGCACCAAAAGTGGTGCAGCCAATCAGTGTCCTACGAGGGACTACTAGCAGCTACGTGGCGTGGTTTTAGGTGTGACGACAGCAAGAGATGTACATCTGATTGGCTGATGCCTGGAAAAAAACAGTGCCTCTCTGAAAACTTCAGAGATTTTCAACTCGAAACACTTGAAGCAGCTGCACAAAAGTGGCAAAGCGCTCGGGAAAAAAAGACGCCAAGCACAGTGCCTTTTCTCTAGGCAGCTGCATGCGGCCACAGACGGTCTCTTTTCATTAGGAACAAGTGAAAAAAATGACATGGGTGCTCAAAAAAAAAAGAAAACGCTACGTGGACACAGGCCCTAACTGGAGAGACAGTGTGTGGGAGTTCTACTCATTGTTCCAATATAATTGCATAAAATCGCCAAATATCTGATCAAAATCAGGTTTTTAGTATCAAATATGAATCAGAAGAAGCATTTAATACCAGCTTTAGGTACTTGAAAGCTTTGCATACTCTTTTTGATATGTCTCGATCCCAGTATAACTGTGATAAACAAAAACTGAACATTTTTATCCACCGTAAATGTTGGATTCTGTAGCAGATGTCACATTTATTAGACTTTCTGAGTGTCGACTGACCTTAATTGTGACCAGGCTTTACTGTCGGAGGGTTCTTATGTCTAAGAACACGAGCAGACTGGAACTCTGAGGTCAGAACACTAATTGAAAATGCCAAATGCTGATCCTTCAATTACTTTGAACATGGACTCTGTCTGTCTGCCCTGCACCCCAACCTTAACCCCCCTGCCACCGCCACCACCACCTCAAACCTCCATATGTGATCTCCAGACCCCTCTCTCTCACTGTCCAGCCCATTGTTAGCCGTGGCGCTCGCCCCCTGACACCCCGCCCCCCCATCCCTTCACTCACCCCCCTCACAGAGACCTGAGGAGGCTTCCCATGGACGACGAGGGCACGAGGTCAGGACAGGAGCGGACATAAATCTGTGGCCTCGCCATCCATCCCCCGACTCCCCCGACCGTCCGCTCGCCCCCCTCCACCCTATCTACAACACACACACACACACACTCACACAGAGGTCCAACTAACAATAGGCCCTCTCCATCTGGGTGTAAATAATGATGATATTGTGGCGGTGAATGGTGCCCTGTGTCCAGGCGATAAGCCCAATATAGTTATAGCAATATAAGGGGGGGTGAAGAGAAAGGGGGGGCATTGTCCTTTATCTGTGTCATGGCTTACCCATCCTGTGTGTGTGTGTGTGTCACACTCTTAATTATTAATACCCGAGCCTTCACCATTTTTCCTTGCTCATCTCCCAAACACACACTCTCACCCTCCGGCCTCCCCCTCTCCCACCCGACTGACGCCTCACCTCGTCCTCTATATTATTGCTTTTGTTCTCTCTTCTTTCGCCTGGCGTTGTGTACGTTCTCTGAGTTCTATTGTTCTCTAATATCCCCTCTTTTTCTTCTTTCCTTCCTCGTCATTAATTATCCCCGCACCGTCACAATGGGCTGTTTAGCTTCATTTGCATGTTGCTTTTAATGCTGTTGACAATCAATTAGCCCCTGATGATAAAAATCAGACTTGAGGAAAGGAAGGAAAGGCCGTCACAGGATACACTGTGAGGGGGAGGAGCCAGCTGGACCGGCATGGGCTTCATACATGGACAGTAGAATAAGTGGACGGAGCCGCCATGACGTCACCTGTTGGCATGTAGTTTGTTTGGACCCTTCAGTCTGGTGTTACAGGGGTCGCCATCTTGGCGTTTTGCAACCAGAGCATGCACAGCACCAGCAAGAGTGTGGAGCTGGTGGGTGATGTAGTGCAATTCAGGAGGTGCTTTGATTTTGGCTCGTCTGTCCTCATTGTGCGACTGCCTCGTCATGATTTTTCTCATATTACCACTGAACAGAACACTAAAGTATGTTTCTGAAACATTTTAAGTGAGCAATAGGCAGCGTAACAGAAGTATTTGATCAGCGCTGCCTAGTTTTACAATTTGATGAGTTTTGAGAGGTTGGAAAGTTGTAAAATGGTCATTTTAACTCAAACCGTTATCTTTCCCTCACTGTAACTGGGTGTTTGTTGTCCCTAAACCTCCTAATAACTTCACATTGTTCTCACATTATATGCTGCGTCTCTTTAATTATTATTTATTTATTTAATAACCTTTATTCAGCCATGGAAACCCATTGAGACAATGTTTTTTTCCAGTTACATCTTTTACATAATTTTTCATATTATTACACCTTTTACGTAGGGTTTTTTTTTTTTGCCTTGTTACGTCTCTTGTGAGTGATGCAAAGTACAAATACAAAATACTTAGTTACTTCTCACCTCTGCCTGTTGCCTGCTCATGCTGGTGGACAACATGTCACAACGACTTCACTTCATCCGTACTGAACCATCAACCATCTTCTCATTAATATTGCAGTTTTAGCTGCCTAAAACTTGAGAAAGGATTTGTTTTTTCCAGTTCATTTAAGAACATAAGAGACGTGATTTCTTAGACACAAAGTTGAAATAATTAAAATCCTTTAGTAAGGTTGAGGTATGATTAAAAGAAAACTTTCAAATGATAAATGTGGGTGAATAAACTTTGAGAACAGTGTTTCGTCTCCCATCTCAGAACTATACAGTCATTAAAATAATGTTAGATAAAGAGTGGACAGTTTGGGAGAGCAGAATGGGTTTTTTTTTTGGACGAGCAGCTTTGGCACTGTTTGTTTAACATACATCGAGCACTGGGACGGCACTGAGGAGAATCTTATTAGTGTAATAAATTCAGGCAGCCGGGCGGACGTCCTCCCTCATGTGTCACATTGGTTTGAAGGGAGACGGAGCAGATGTCGCTCTCTTTTTCTTTCCCCTTTTTTCTCTCTTCTCAATGGAAAAATCTCCATATCATCATTTTCTTTTTGTTAACCTCCCTCCTCCTCCTTCTCCTCCTCCTCCTCCTCCTCTTCTTCCTATCAGTATCTCTCCTGCTTCTGTGCCTCTGTCTGTCTCTCTCTGACGACTCTGCTTCCTTTCTGTCATCCTTCTTTTTCTCCAGCTCGGGCACAGTGGGGAAGCTGAGATGCTCACACACACACACACACACACACACACACACACACACACACGGTTGTCATTCATTGATGTTGCAGGCGTTTGTGCATCTGGCCAGTGTCAGTGTGAGAGATGTCACCAGTGCATCATTGTCATTAATGTTGGGCTGATGTTCCCACAGTGAAGCTTGTGACAGGCTGACAGAGAGACTAACTGACAGAGAACACACACACACACACACACACACACACATCCAAACAGATGGACATGTATATAGATAGAAGAACGGGTGAATGTAACCTAAACTATGTGGTTGCATCACATGGACTAATTTTTGACTCAAACAGCCAAAGAAATTCAGATCTTACTAAGTTAGAACCAAACCACAAAAAAGTGAGCTTAAAGTTTGCTAAAAGGCACTGTGGCAGTGTGGTTTATATTGGCCTAAAAATGAACCTACTTTTCTTCAAATAATGAATTTTTAAAATTTAGTTGAACCGCAAGCAGTTCAGGCTAAATCTGGGTGGTTGACGACCTCAGCATTGTATCATACGGATGGAAGAATTAAGGCTGGGTCATACTCCCAAAGGGACGCTGCAGACACCACAGACAGGAAAGAGTTCTGTTTATACCGCTGTCTTTCCACACATGCACAGTAGATTGCTGCCTACAGAATCATGGGTTGTGGCCACAACAAATTGGAGCTATGCAGATGCCTGCCCAGAGCCTACACAAACACCGTCTGATGGCGATTTTACGTTGACTGGCATGCACGCAGAAAGTATAATCCCAGATTTTGTGAAGCGTAGATTCTGCTCTGCAACTAATGGTAGCTATCGAGTTTCTGACTTTGTCTGACAAACAGTGCAAAACCTGAGAATCTGACACCACTCTTTTTTTTTGGCTTTTTTGCCCAACAAAATGAATTCATGATTAAGTGCATTGCAGATAAATTCTGTCGACTGATTTTCTGCCAATTAACATTTCATATCCTGATGATGTGTGCCGCTAAACTAATGTACTTACACTAATGAAAATATTTTAAATTACGTGGTTTAATCATTATGTTTAGATAGTCTAAGAAACAATCATTTCAGGCAGTGTTTGAGGCAGTGTGTTCAATATATTTTTTTGTGCATTTTGAAGTATCGCACTAGAAAAGGTTGATGAAAATGGCAAAATTAGGAAAAAGGTTTCCACAATTGAAAAAATTTTTATGCTCTCTTTAGGTGTCTTTTGCCTTTTTCAAAGGAGTTATTTCGCTTAATGGGAGATGTTTTTCCAGACAAGTTGATGAAAATGCATCTAATTCACATCTTTTTTCCTTTTTACTTTATTCAACATTTGAAAAGTTTGCCACAAAATCACTTGACAATTAGATGGAAACACAGCTAGTGTAATTCAGTTACTGATCAGGCTGGAATTGTGTGTATTAACGCTGTTCCACTCAGAGGTTCATTTACATGAAAATAAACTTTATTTGTGTAAATAAATCAAGTACAATAAACAGTCAAAGGTATGTGGATATTGAACTTTTCAGCCATATGTGAATGTGTCATTACAAAACTCATCAAAGTAGTTCAGAATGTAAACCATTACACGTAATCATTTTCACTTTTCAAAGAATCATTTGAGCTGGAAAGCACTATAACATCTGCACTCTGCATTCTCTAGCTCTAATCTAATTAGACTGAGGTTTGACTTTCTTTTTGTCTGATCTCTTCACGGCTGTCTGGACAGGGGAAAAATCTGAGTCTGTGGGGTTTCTTCGAGTTTAGACAGCCATGAAAAGATCAGATATGTGCCTTAAAGAGACCTGCCACACTGTTTAGAACATATGAAGCATGCAAGGACTCGAAACATTCTTCATTTTTATTTCAAAAATGTTAAAATTGCTGGAATCGTATGCAAAAAGCTCCCCCCGCTGCTTCTTTACGCTGCAGTTTGGGACTCAAAATTTGACAGAGCATCAGCACGTGTGCCTTTACAGATTTCTAATCCACAAAAATACCTAAATGAAACAGCTTAAAGCTTCGGGGATCTGTGGAAATGCTCGGCATTAACTTCCGTTTCCTCTCGTAACCGCTTTGGGATTGGATTGTTGTTGAAAGATTTGCACAAAAATGCGTTTTGGGGCAGAAACAACAGGAAGAGAACTGAAAGGGAGAACACGCAGCAGATCTACACTTCTGGGAAATTTAATGTCATATTATGTGTGTGTGTGTGTGTGTGTGTGTGTGTGTGTGTGTGTGTGTGTGTGTGTGTGTTGCAGCATTGTTGTGACTCAGCTCTACAGATTAGCGTGTTGACAGTTTATTTCAGAGATCGCTGCTGTCAAAGGGCAGTTTGCTTTTGTGATGATGATGATGTAGTGTTTGTGTGTGTGTGATGTTTCTCTGTTTGGCTCATGTTGCTGTTTACGTTCCTGTCTACAGTGGTTGAAGTAAAAGTGCATGTTTGTGTTGTGTGTTCTGGTGATTCGGGTTCTAAATCTGTGCATTAGAAGATTTAACCACATGCACAGGAAAGCGTTTGTCTAACATGCGAAGGTACAAATGTACACAATAATAAATGATCAGTCCTACTGACTTCACACCCATCTGCTCATACACAAACAGGCTTATTGTAAGGGAGCAACCACAGGACACCATCTAGTACAAGATGAGACAGAATTTTATTTATCCCAAAGGAAGTTTCTTTGATGATCAACAGTGAGTCAGCACCCCCCAAGTCTGAGGTCATGGTTCTGTGCTGGGAAACGGTGGCTTGCCGCCTCTGGGTGGAGAGTAAGTTGATGCCCCAAACAAAGGAGCTAAAGTATCCTGGGGTCTTTTTTATGAGTGACAGTAAAATGGAGCGTGAGATGAACAGTTGAACTGGTGCGGTGTCATTGTACCAGAGAGCTGAACTGGAAGGCAAAGCTTTTGATTTTCTAGTCGATCTGTGTTCCAGCCCTCACCTATGGCCATGAACTTTTGGTAGTGACCCAAAGAATAAGGTCGCAGATACAAGCGGCCAAAATGAGTTTCCTCAGTGGGGTGGCTGGACTCAGCCTCAGAGATAAGGTGAGGAGCTCAGGCATCCAGAGGAAGCTTGGAATGAAGCCACTGGTCCTTCATGTCTAAAGGGGCCAGTTTAGGAAGTTTGTGCGCCTTCATTTGAAGGTTTTCCAGGCACATCCAACTGGTAGGAGACCTCGGGATATACCTAGAACGCATTGGTTGGATTATATATCTCATCTGACCTGGGAACACATTGGGATCCCCTAACATCTCATATTCAAAATATCTCATCCTTTATCACAAATTACTGTATATTTTTTCTTTAAATGCTGAGGCAGGCAATATTCTGTATATTTTTCTGTCAACAAATACCAGATGCAGATCATACACTGTATATACCATGGATGTTGTCTCTGTGACATCATCAGTAGGTCTCTGAGGAATCATTGTAAAGCTCACAGTTTGGTGGCCCTGGCTGTCTCGTGGCCAGCTAATCCAAACCTGGGTAAAGAGGTGGAGTGTTGGTGGAGCTTGGCGGCCACACGCTATATATTATATAAATTAAACAGGTGTGTTATATATAAATTCAGTACCCAGTTGTCATGAACGATGAAATTAGCTATAGAGACTAAAATCGTTTTTTGTACCAGGCTGTAAACGTGTTCATTTCTGCTGTAAAGCTAGACATTTTAATAGAGACAGCCTCAAGTGGCCATTCAAGGAACTGCAGTTTTTGGCACTTCCATTTTGATGTCATTTCTAAGCTTAAGAAGTAGCCGCTTGATGCAGACCCAAACCAACACTTAATGTATTAAAAACCACTTCGTTGCACTGGCTGACATGTTCCTTTATTATCATGAACATGCACACTATGACTGAATCCCACACACACCATCCTGCTGCACCAAATACTCACTGAAGTCCCAAATGTGGATTAATCCTCCGCTAAATATAGTCCCAGACAAATGCAGTATTTCGTCATGCCTTTTGATAATCGGTATCAGTAAGATTTGTCCAAGCTGTTCACAAATGCACCCCTAAAACAACATCAAATATCAGGTTGGTAAAGCGTCCAAAGCACAGCAAAATAATGCGATCATAAGTGACGACTGAAAGGGATTATGTTTATATGAGTCTATGCATTGTTTGAAAGAAAATATTGCAAGTTATACCTTTAAAGATTTATATCTTCAGTAGGAATCAGTGGGCTTGGAGTATTGAGAGACAACACGAACACATCACTGGTTCAAGTCTTTTCATGGGAGCTTTTGCCAAAAACCAACATAAAAAATAACAGCAGCCTTATCCGTTAAGTGTGAGTGTACGCCAGGTTTTTCAGGGTCATTTGTAGACTAAAGTAGCTGTTCATCTGGATGCACAGATGCCTCAATGAGCCACACACACACATCACAACACACACACACACACACACACACACACAAGCACACTGGTCACCAGTTGTCGGTGGCGTCTCTGCCCCAGGGCAGAGCTTTCATGCTACATTTCCACCAATCCTCCAAACCTCAGCCACTAATCCATCATTTTGGACACACAAGTGCACTCGCTCACACACTGTACCCACACACACACACACACACCTACAAATACACTCACTTGCATTCAAAGCTACAACCTTTCACATTTCCCACACACACAAACTGAAATGTGATGTCTTTTTTTACTTGTTGTCTCACACATGTTGAATCTGCCCAGTGGCCAGTCAGTGGTCTGCTGCTGCTGCTGCTGCTGCCCACCGGGTCTAAGCAGGAAACAGCTGTTCAACCTGATAAGACCCCCTGGACACACACACACACACACACACACACACATAGTTACAGTCCATTTAAAATCACATGTGTGCGTAGATTAACACATCTTCTCGTCCTGAGCTCTGAGTCAGTCAGCTGGTGGGCAGAACGGACGTCACACTGGAGCAGAGCTTCAGGCAAAAAAACCCCAAAACAAAAACAAAAAAAAAAACTGCCTTCAGACAACTGATAGCTCACTCAGAGAAAACTCACTGTTGTGGTATTCACACTGCATTTTAAAGGAACATTTTAAAGAGATATTTCTTTTTTTTTAAGTAGGGCATGAGGTACTTATCCATAGTCAGTGTATTACCTACAGTAGATGGCGGTCGACACACCCCCAGTTTTGAGAAGCAGCAAGAGTACTGATTGAAGAAGCTAAGCAATGCACTGCTATGGACATGGTCGGCAGTAAAAAATATTTAAGCCTCTTCAACTTAAAAAATATATATATTTTCACCACTTTACCTTGCTTTCAGATAGCCTTTTCTGATGGGAAAATACCTTAATACAAGTCAGATATCACTCTGTCCAAACAAACCAAACTCCATGGACAAAATTGGTCATTTTACCTCTTAGAACACAGTTATGTGAGTTCCTAGTCGCAGATCTACAGCTTCCTCAATTTGTTTGTTTGTTTGTGTTATTGTGTGAGTTTGGCGATCTGAACTAACCTTTTAAAACACTGAAGTCACACAATAATGCAAACAAACTAAAAGACTCAGGCAGCTGTAACCCAGCAACTCCTGTGTTCTGTGAAGTAAAATTACTGATTTCGCCTATGGAGTTTGGTTGGTTTGGAGAGAGAACTATTTGGCTCATATAACTGCGGTTTCCCATCAGAGAAGGCTGTTTGACAGCAAGGTATAGTGGTGCAAACATTCTAAATGTATAAGCTTAAACTGATATTGATTTTTTTTAGATGTTTTGCTGCTGACCCTGTCTACATCTTCTGTAGGTAATTGACAATGGATAAGTACCCTATACAACATAACTTTAAATAATCAGAACTCTCCCTTTAACATTTAGGAGATCCAATCCAGAGTTAGATGATGAGAGAAAAGATATTAATTTCAAGTCCGCATGTGCAGCACAGGTCAGAAGAACAATGTGTTTAAAATCCATAAACTCACAAACTAAACATTCACATTGGAATAAAAGTGAGTGTTTAGCAAATGAAAGGCTGAACAATAGTCATTATACAAGGGAAACAAAAACAAATGGAAAACTTTCCATGAATTAATATGTACTCAGTTCACACAGACACACACACACACACACACACACACACACACACACACACACACACACACACACACACACACACACACACCTCTGTCATA